>JAZKJV010007539.1:0-131273 GCA_037367405.1 Ottelia alismoides | reverse complement strand
TAGATGTTGCAAATATAAGTGAGGGAGTTGTAACACCTCTAACATCTAAAAAGATGAAGTTTAAGAGTGGATTATAAGAGTGCGAGATTACTACTTGATAACTTGGGCTTAAGCATTTTGGGTAGTTGCCAATGCATCCACTTGAGCTCGATCCAACAAGTTGTTAGGGTCAGTTTTCCTCGATAACGGTTCGGAGTCTAAACTTAGGATGTTACATGAGAGGAGTGGCATCGAGAGACGTGAGGGCGACGTTGAGAAGAGACGATAGGGACTGGGTTTTTAATGGCTATGATACCCTGTGTAAAGGAGATACAATTTTGTTTTTTATATAATCAATATGTACCCTAGCTCTCCTTGTAAAGGGAAAAGTTAGGACTAGGTTTATATCGGAGTCATCTCTCATAAGAGAATACCTCTGATGAGGGTGTACAATGAATATCTCTATATAAATATGGTTCTCATTTACTGTAGTATATTAGCGGGGTAGAGTATTAATATTAACAACCTGATTGGTAATAGGAGGATATCTAAACTTCAACCACCAATGATTTGAGATCGGATTGGTCCTGCCACAATGAATGCAAGGATGTCTGCAGGCATGCAACTCTGGTATCCCTTGAATTTGCTTATTACGTCAATGTGGCCAGAAGATAGCATGCTTCGCTAGCATCATCCTATATAGAGGGTAAGCCAAGTGTCATATATTCCTAAATAGATGACCAAATCTTCATATTTGCTTGTCAGACTTGTCATCTGCTGTGAATATATATGTACAAGATCCCCCAAATTGCCATTTCCATCCTTGTAAAGGAGAGGTGCAACAATAGATAACTCGAATGGTGAGCCAGCTCATAGCTCCATAGTTGTCATGTTCACATGCATCAAATCCCTCATCGGTTTCTTTAAAGTTAAACATGTCCTCCTGAGGATAGATCTTCTGAACACAGTAAAAAAATCTTGAATTCCCTCCATCCATAACATACGGTCCCTTTAATTTGATAGAGGTGTCTGGATAACTATAGAAGTGGAGACAAGAGATCTTGCCTTCCGAGATCTGGTCAAGGTTGCCATGTTGATTACTCAGTTGAGTTGAAATCAACAGTTGAGAGTAGAGATAAATCTCTACATCATTCAAATCTTATATATCAACCTCTGCTCTCTTATCACAGTATAGGAAAAGAGCTCAGCTTAGAGGAGGAGCTAGAATGGGGAATTGAGGTAAATACATGGAAAGAAGAGTTTGAATCTTCAGGGGTCAGCTATGAAATGAAGAGAGGAAAACTGCAAAAAGGCATGAATCAGACGGCAGTGGATAAGTGGCTCTCAGAGAGAAGTCAATGATCAAGAGCTCTACTTCACCTATATAATCTATAATGATAACCTCATCTGGTTCACATCAGGCTAGGACATGAACAAATGCCTATCAGAAAAAGAATCCCGAGATAAGGGTTGCATAGGGGAACATGGAGTGGTTTATTATGTCTGTAGTTAGAATTTGAAAGAATCATACAGAGGCTTATTCAACAAGCAATTGATGATCACCGGTGGTGAAAAAGGCTAGAATGGTTGGTCGTGGCTGTTCTAGCGCATGCAGGTGCTGGTTGCTGCCAGTGGCTGCTTGTGTTGGTTGCCGGTACTGGCAGCTGGTGTTGTTGCTTCTGGTGTGGGCTTCCACTGCTAGTTGACTGGTGGCCTGGCGCCGGTGTCAGTGTGGAGGCATTGTGCAGATGGACCCCACGTGCGGTTAGGGAACCAAGGGAGGCAATCATATCTCTCTCAACTTCGATCAATTATTTGGTGTTTGATTTTTTGGTGGGGTATCACTATGCTGATCCACGATCCCCACTGTGATACGATGTGAAGAAAATCAGTTGTTATATTTTGAGAAATGACTCAACTCTTTTTCGTAGGAGAAGAGGAGTCTAGGTTACAAGGGAAACTTACCGAAGAGGCCCCGTAGAATAATAAAACAAGCAATATCTAACACCTTTAATATTTGTTTGCTGCAACAAGGATAGGCCACACAAATAATTAATCTTTATAGGGACAATTTATGCATAGAAAAAGGCATTGGTCTCTAAATACTGGCGTTTAAGGTCACAGGCAGACATCCACATTGGAAAGTTGGCCATTGATTACTTCTCTTTGTCATCTGACAATACTGTTAATCTGCCTGTGTTTCCTTGATCTGCTCGTGACAAACGAACAATACAATATTACTGCGTATGGGTAATTGTTTAAAACCAAGCGCCAAAATATAGGCAATGGATTAAATTTGATATATTAGTCACATTGCCTATAGATCTTTCTTATAATATCGCTTTCAAAAAATTATTTCTTACAACTCTCCAAATATTACCAGCTTAGTAGTACTCCATATTCCATTTTCTAATCTAAATCTGAAGCTTTAATACCAATATTTTGAACAAGCGAACAATACAATATTACTGCATATGGGTAATTGTTTAAAACCAAGCGCCAAAGTATAGGCAATGGATTAAACTTGGTATATTAGTCACATTGCCTATAGATCTTTCTTATAGTACCGCTTTCAAAAAATTATTTCTTACAACTCTCCAAATGTTAGCAGCTTAGTAGTACTCCATATTCTATTTTCTAATCTAAATCTGAAGCTTTAGTACCAATATTTTGAACAAGCATGTGCATTTTTGAATTCTTTGGCAGATATTTTACTATCCATATACAATCAAGCACTTATGTGGAAACCCTCCACCGTGGAAGGGAAAAACCACGAGGAAATATGACCCTTATTGCTCATAGAGGTTATGGCTTTGTCTATATTTTTCTATCTCTTAATATGTGAGTGAGAGAGATACACATATTTTTCAAGGTAAGATGGATCCCCTCCCAAGATCTGCTTAATCATCTACGTGGAGAAAGATGGGAGAACACAATGAGATAATCTTATTCAAGAGGTCGAGGGGTTCTTATATTGACCTAACCCTAGAGCACTCATAAACAAGAAATAACAAAAAAGGACCCTGAGGGGGTACAACAAAATAAAACAAATAACAATGTCGCTAACACTCCCCCTCAAGTTGGAGCATATCTATTGATCATGCCCAACTTGAAGATTATCCACGAGAGATGTTTCTTTGGTAGCGCCTCTGTGAATACATCTGGAAGCTGAAGATATGTGGAGATGTGCGGAGTGCCTTCGTGAATATGCCTGCAAGCTGAAGATCTATGGAGATGTGCGGAGCAGTGATCTTCCCTCCTCGTAAAACATCACGGACAAAGTGGCAGTCAATCTCAATGTGCTTGGTCCGTGTGGAAAGTATGAAAGAATAGAAAGGCTTGTCTTATTCGATAGGTTTAGGGGTCCTTATATACGACAAAACCCTAGAGTGCTCAAAGGAGAAAAATACATAAATACCCCTACGAGTTACAAGAATATACTTCTGCCACATAGAATATTCTCTATAGAATATTCTCTGCAGAATATTCTCTTAACAAATATACTCTCAACAACGCAATCTATTTTAATCTCTAGCACGCCCCCTCAAGTTGGAGCATATCCATCGATCATGCCCAACTTGGAAGCAATCCAGGAAAGGTGCTTCTTTGACAAGGTCTTTGTAAATATGTCTGCAAGCTGAAGATCTATCGAGATGTGTGGTGTAGCAATCTTGCCTGCTCGTACAACATCACGAATGAAATGACAGTCAATCTCGATGTGCTTGGTTCTCTCGTGGAATACAAGATTAGTGGCAATGTAAGTAGCAGATTTGTTATCACATAGGAACATGAGCGGTGATATCAATGCTGAGTTCTTGCAGAAAAGTCAGTAGCCAAATAATTTCACATGTAGCCTGAGCCATTGCCCTGTATTCTGCCTTTGCACTGGATCGGGAGACTACAGTCCGCTTCTTGCTCCTCCAACTAACAAGGTTTCCTCCTACCATCATAGCATAGCATGTAGTGGAGTGACGGTCCTCAGGCGAGCTTGCATAATCAACATCAACATAGGCAACAAATCGAAGTTTCAGAAGAACGTCCTCCCAATGGCTGTAACCGGGTTTCTCCCTGTATTGGCTAGCTTTGCTCACAGCATAGTATATGTTCGGTCTAGTAATAGTAAGATACAACAGTTTTCCAATTAGGCTTCTGTATCGTGTAGTGTTTTCAAATGGAGGATCAACAGAGGTAGAGTGTTTCCTTGGTTCTGCAGGAATACCAGAGGGTTTGCATCCAAGTAATCCAGCTTCAGTTAGTATATCTAGGCAATACTTCCTTTGTGACATATGAAGTCCTTTCTTGGTACGCAAGCCTTCTATACCCAGAAAATAATGAAGTTGTCCCATATCCTTTGTGACAAAAACCTTTTGCAGAAAAGCCTTAGTCTTCAGCACCCCTTTATCATCATCACCTGTACCAACCATATCATCTACATATACAACAAGTATAACAACAAGGTTGCAAAAAACGGTATGCGGTATACAGTCGGTAGGGTCACTGATTACTGATTAAACGTTGTGCATGAGTTTAAACGGAAATTAAATGGTCTATGCGGTTTTACAATTTTAAATTAATAAAAAATATTACATATATATAATTAATAAAAAAATATAAATGAACTAACAACAACAACAACAAAGCCTTTTCCCACAATTAAGTAGGGTCGGCTACATGGATTCTTCGCCTCCATTCAGATCTATCTTGAGTCAATCCCGAGCTTATATCCACAAAACTAAGATCCCTTTGTATGGTCTCTTTCCAACACTTCTTGGGACGTCCTCGCCCTCTCTTAGCCGGCTCAACATCCCAACACTCGCATCTCCTAACTGGTGCATCAGCTGATCTTCTTTGCAAATGTCCAAACCATCTTAAGCGATTTTCTTGCATCTTATCCTCGATCGGAGCTACACCAACTTTCTTTCTGATTACATCATTCCGAATCCGATCTTTACGTGTGTGTCCACACATCAACCTTAACATTTTCATTTCTGCTACATTCATTCTTTGCACAACATTGATCATGTTTTGTCAATCTCAATGAATTCTTCATCCAAATGTGGCGTGTCAGAGTAGATAGCATAATCAAGTAGAATCCATAACCAAATGCCAAAACATGCAACATAAACAATTACAAACTACAATCCATAGCAATGTTCTAAAAAGTCCTGGATAACAATACATAGAAAGGCATCGCATTCCTTCATCAAAAACTAAATGAAACCAATGTCATTCTTCATCAGAGTCGTTATCAAACAACATCGGTGCTTCATCTTCATCCTCATCCTCATCTTCATCCTCGTCCTTAAATGAATCAGGTCAAAGGGAGTTTATGTATACCCTAATGCAAAACGCGGCCGCTTAAAGGGCATGTAAACGGTCGATTACACCCATTAAGTGTCTGACCGTTTACATAGCCGATTAAAGGTAATCGATGTCGTCGAGGGCTGAACGAGTTTAAACGGCTGCCTGAACCGATTTTTGCATCCTTGTATAACAGTATCAGACGATCGTTTTCGGATGAAAACAGAGTAGTCGGATGTAGTTCTCTGGAACCCTAGAGTGCTAATTTATGTACCTAGTCTGTCAA
This sequence comes from Ottelia alismoides, assembly GCA_037367405.1. NCBI lineage: Eukaryota > Viridiplantae > Streptophyta > Magnoliopsida > Alismatales > Hydrocharitaceae > Ottelia > Ottelia alismoides. The sequence goes on along the minus strand of JAZKJV010007539.1, from coordinate 125,707 downwards.
ACCATGCCCTCGGGCTTTGCTTCAGGTCATAGATTGCTTTGCGAAGTCGGCATACATACTCTCCCTCGACTTCGTATGCTGGAGGTTGCATCATGTAAACCTCCTCCTCTAGATCTCCATATAGAAATGCAGTTGAAAAATATTCCTGCCCTTGTTTACTGCCACTGAGAGGATGGTTCGTATGGAGCCCATTCGTACAACAGGTGAGAAGGTCTCGAAGTAGTCAACTCCATATGTTTGTGTAAAGCCTTTAGCTACAAGTCTTGCCTTCAATCTGTCAATGGAGCCATCTGGAGACTGCTTTGTAGTAAAAACTCATCGGCAGGCAACCGGTTTTGTTCCATGGGGACACTGCACAAGATCCCATGTCCTTCAGGAATTAAGAGCGTCCATTTCTTCATCCATTGCTTTTCGCCATCCAGAATCTTTCAGTGCACTCTTATGATCTTTGGGAACCGAAATTGTCATAAGAACATCTGCATATCTCTTGTCAGAGTATCATAATCTATTAGTGGACGTGAAATGAGATATTGGATGAAGTGTACATTGCCTCTTGGTTATGCGTAGAGCGATGGGAAGCTCTTGAGGATCATCCGGGACAGAGTTGGTGGGAGCACTTGAAGTTGGCGTATTCTCCTGTAACAAAGGAACTGGTAAAGGAACATGAACAAGACCTGAAACATGTTTTCTTTTATACACAATAGGTGGAACAAGAAGGTCTAATGGTATATCTGACATGTCCTGAGTAAAGAAGGAAGTTTGTTCAAAGAATGTGATATCAACAGAAATGTAATGCCGATGGACAAGATGATCATAGCATTTGTACCCTTTTTGAGTCAGAGAGTAGCCCAGGAAAACATATTTAATCGCAAGAGGAGATAATTTATCGGGAGAATGAAAATTGTGAGCAAATGCTGTGCATCCAAAAATCCGCAGAGGCAGAGGGAAGGGTGAGTCATTTAGGTATAGTAAGCCAAAGGGAGTAGAGCCGTTAAGTGATCCCGAGGGGACCCTGTTTATAAGATGGACATCAATCAATATAGCATCTCCCCAATAATTCTTGAGAACCTTCATTTAGGTAAGAAGAGAGCGGGCAATATCAACAAGATGTCTTAGTTTTCTCTCTGCTACTCCATTTTGTTGAGAGGTATATGGGCAAGTTTTTTGATGGATGGTGTCCTGGGAGGTAAAAAAGGACGTCAGATCTTTGTTTGTAAATTTCAAGGCATTATCAGAATGAAATATTTTAATAATAATGGAGAAGATATTTTTGACACAATGAAAGAAATTCTTGACAACGTTCTGAATTTTGATCGTTCCTTCAATAAGAAGACCCAAGATAATCGACTGTAGTCATCCACAAAGACAACAAATTATCTATGATCACTTAGTGTTCGGACATGATAGAGTCCCCAGATATCACAATGAACAAGAGAAAAAGGAGAACTACAACGAGTCTCAGTTCGTGCAGGAAAGGATGCTCTATGATTCTTCCCGAACTGACACGCCTCGTACTCAAAGGGTTTGAGTGTCAAAAGTTCAGGGAACATCATGGCGAGAGTTTTGGCTGAAGGATGACCTAGACGAAGGTGCCACAGAAGAGGATCGCCAGAGATGGATACTACACCGATAAAATTTGAATCAGAAGGGATGTCGAGGTAATAGAGACCGTTCCTCTCATGTCCCCCACCAAAGATCCGCCTTGTCCGGATGTCCTAAAAATAACAGCAGAACTCGTCAAAAATAACACGACAGTTAAATTCACGACACAGCTTCTGTACAGATAGGAGACTGAGAGGAAAAGCAGGAGCACAATGAACATTTGTCAATCACAGCTTGGGAGAGAAATCAATAGTACCAATAACAGTAATTGGGAATGATCCCCACTAGCAACACGAACAGTCTTCACTGATGAGGACGGTTGGGAAAACGTGAGCATGTTTTCCTCTCCCGTAAAATGGGTAGAGCCTCCAGAGTCAGTAATCCATGTATGTTTATAGGTGGAGATTGAGTTTGCTACTGTACCTGAGGTAGTAGCTAGACTAGCAGAAGAGGCGGAGGCGATATTATTGCCAGCAGAGTCTTGTAGCAGTTGTTGCAGACGAGTATATTCAGAAGCAGTAAATGGGGTCTGTACCCCTCCAGTTTGCTGAGCAAATGTATCTTCAATTACATCAGAAGATGCTTCGTCATATGCATTATTGGCGTTAGGCTCAATGCCAAAAGTTGCCCAACACCTATCAAAAGGATGATTCCAGCGTCCACAGTGTACACAAGCTGGATATCGAGCATCCGAGGAATTACGACCATGACCACGGTCATGCCCCCATCCAGAGTCGCGACCACGTCTACGTCTAAAGTTTCGACCCATGCCGCCTTGACGCCCTCTATAACCTGAGGATGTATAATGAGCCGTTGTTTCTGTAGTAGTGTAGATGGTAGATTGCTGAATGGGAGCCTCAAGCTCCTGTAAGCGTCCAAAGATGGTCTCAAGGCTCGGTAGAGTGCCTGCTATTAGAAACTGATCTTTCACCGGCTTGTATTTTGGATTCAATCCTGATAGAAATCGATAAAATTGCCATTCAACGCGTTCGCCTACTTGTTTATCACAACATGCAGGCTGAAAGATAAGGAGTTCCTCAAATAGGCTTGTAAGAAGCTTGTAGTACTCAATAAGACTCGAACTTCCTTGAGTGACAGACCAGATCCTCGTGTATATGTCAGAAAGACGAGACTTGGTTGTATTCTGAGAGTATGTGCGCTTAAGGTTTTCCCACATCGCCTTAGCAGTTTCTTTGTAAAGAAGATTAACAACAATATTTGGATCGACATTGTTTGTCATCCAGGTGATAACTTGACAGTTTTCAACAAACCATGTGTCGTAATGTTAGAAAATCGGAAGCGGAAGCGGAAATGATAAACAAAGCATAGAAGAAAAAGATAAACATGGAAACACCATGATTTTATGTGGAACCCTACTCCGTGAGAAGCGGGATGAAACCACGGGAGAAGCCCTCAACGGGGCGGATATTCTATTGCTTTTCTCAATGGATACAGGAGGTCTGGGGCTCCTTATATAGCCTCTCTAGAGCCTCCAAGTCCCACCGTTGGACGATGTGGGACTAAACACTAGACAGGGTAAATGGATCTTCTACAGGATCCATTTACCCTGCTACAATTCAATATGGTGCATACACGAATACTCCAACACTCCCCCTCAAGATGGAGCATGCAATGCTCATCTTGGACAAACAGAAATAAACTCAACTCAATGCTACAGGAAATTACGGACAATATCAACCCAACGCGCACATTGCTGCAGTCGAGGACGTTGCTTCTCATGCCGTGCAGGTGAGGAGGACGAACGGGCTGGAGTGTGAGTCAACTGAAGACTCAGAATCTGACCATCGAGTCTGAAACTGCGCCTTGAGTCTCCTTGTCGGAGAACTGGGTCTCTCCCATCTGGCTCAGAGAATGGTGCACTGCTCTGGTGTACCTATGATACCACATGAAAACCCTTGCCATCAAGGGAATGGTCCTCTGCTCTGGAGTCCCTATGGCTCACATGAAAACTCTGACCGAACAACAACAAGAATGATGGGGACCTTGAACTGATGATGGCAACATATGCTCATCTGAAAATGACCGGGCGCCAACTCATGCGTGTCTGAACTGCAGACTCGGAAGACAATCGTCGAGTCTGAACAACTGCGCATCAAACTGGGACTCGGAATCTGAACGTCGAGTATGGAATTGCGCATGTAGAATCTTTATCTGTAGAGTCTGAACAATTGATTGGCCTGGAATCTGTCATCTGAATCTGGATCATGCAACAGACCTGTAACTCTACATATATACTCCCCCTTTCTCCCATACTTGTCGGAAAATGAACATCGACAAAGTTGGGAGAAGACAAGATAGAAGGGGAAAAACATGAACATCCAAAAAATTTGCGGCTTTTCTTCAATTATTTTTTTAAGCCGTTCATTCTTTTTTTTAAAGCCGTTTCAATCATTTTTTTCGGCTTTCGCATTTTTTTTGAAATGCATGCGGCTCTTTCCTTTTTTTTTATTGCATGCGCCTCTTTTTTTTTTAGCTCATTTGGGCCCAAAGAGCCGCTCCATTGCCCCCTTTGTTTTTTTAAACAATATCTCGTGGTCTACTTTTGGGCCTGGAAGTATTAGCCCCCCCATTTCTCTCTCTCTCCTTAACAAACTTGCCCAACAGGGCCCTCGACCACTTAAAGCATTACAACATTTTTTTTAAAATGCCATCGGGCACAACAGGCCCAGCCGCTAGGGTTCCCACGTGAACCCTTTTCTTAAATACCGCCGCCCCCATCGGGGGTACCCTGTTCATCGCGCGAAGGGGGGGGGGGCGGCGCTACTGGCACACGCGGCGGAGGGGGGGGGCGCAGATGAGAGGGGGGCCGCAGATGAGAGGCGGAGGGGGAGCTCGTTGCCGTATGGAGGAGCGCGCGCTGGGGGGGTTGCACACCGCCTGTAAACTCGCTGGAGCCTGCCACCTGGGCTGGGATTTCTGTCACGCGCCGCTGGAGGGCCCATCGGCGGGGACTTCCGCCTGCAGGAGCACCGCCTGGGCACGCGCCTGGGATCGTGAGGATGCCGCACGGGGATGGATCGCGCGGGGAAGGCTTCGTGGATCTGAGATTGGCACCGACCGCTGGAGAAGATGGTGCCGCCTGGCTGGTTCCGCCCTGCGCAATGGCTTGCTGCTCGTGCGATGCGTGCGAAACTAGAAAGAACTGAGGGGATTCGCGCGCCTGCCGCCTACATGGGCTGGGAATGATCTCTGGATGACCTCTGTTGCGGCTAGGGCTTGCGCACAAGAGATTTATGCATTCAATCTTCACAGGATCAGGGTTGGAGCCGGGCGGCTTGCCGATAGGGCGGATCGAAGAGAAGCCAGATGCTTGTAGAGAAGCCAGATGTCGTGACTTCTGCTTTGGATCATAGGTTTCGAGAAAGAAACCCCCTACGATGATCTCGCTGCCAGAATAAAGATTAGGGTTCCTGACGGGAACCCTAGAACTTGGATCTTAAAAAAATTCAGAATAATTTTCCTCTCAAACAATCTTCAAGAACGACAAATAATATATCGAATCTCGAATACACAAAATAAAGAATATAAAACTCCTCGAGAATCGAACCCGCTCTGATACCATGTTAGAAAATCGGAAGCGGAAGCGGAAATGATAAACAGAGCATAGAAGAAAAAGATAAACATGGAAACACCATGATTTTACGTGGAACCCTACTCCGTGAGGAGCAGGATGAAACCACTGGAGAAGCCCTCAACGGGGCGGATATTCTATTGCTTTTCTCAATGGATACAGGAGGTCTGGGGCTCCTTATATAGCCTCTCTAGAGCCTCCAAGTCCCACCGTTGGACGATGTGGGACTAAACACTAGACAGGGTAAATGGATCTTCTCCAGGATCCATTTACCATGCTACAACTCAATATGGCGCATACACGAATACTCCAACACGTAGTCTTTGTCAGTTTCTGCAGGCGGGTCTTTTGTAAGAACATAGCTTTTGTGTTGGCCACCGATAAATACTTTGAAGAACCGAGACCATAGAACATAATTTTCAGACCCCTTAAGCTTGATAGCGGTGCCCTTTACCATCAAAGAAGAAGTAGGGTACACGGGCTTGGTCTCAGTGGTCGTCATGGTAGCGTCTTAGGTCAAGAAGAAGTGACCTAGGGAATGTATCTTGTTCTTAACCGAACATCAAGTGCCTACGCTTGCAGCAATAGACAATACATAGCATTCAGGAGCCCACATTGCTACGCAGTGAGGGCTGGAAACCTGTGTGGCGGTATGGGCATGAGGCGGCGATGCCAGTGGTTGCGAGAGGGGCCAGGGGAGGCCGAGGAAGACCGCTGGGAGGTCCTGTAAGCGCGTAGGGAGGTCGAACGCACAAGGACGAGGCGTGAGGGGCCCGAGTCGGGTTCCGAGGACGAGGCACGATGATGCTAGGCATGAGGACGAGACGCGAGGGAGGCTCAAGGGCATTGGGGGCTAGAGGCGGCGCTCCCTAGGGCACCGTGGAAGAGCCGGGGGGATTAGTCTAGGGCACGAGCACACAGAGGCATCTGAGTTAGCGCAGGAGGACGCTTGGGGCGGCGTTGCGCCGCTTGAAGACTTGGGGCTGGCGGTGGCAGAGGGATTTAGGTCAGAACACCGGTCTAGGACCGCTGCTCTGATACTATATAGAAAGTATGAAAGAATAGAAAGGCTTGTCTTGTTGAAGAGGTCTAGAGGTCCTTATATAGGACAAAACCCTCGAGTGTTCAAAGGAGAAGAATACATAAATACCCCTACGGGTTACTAGAATATACTTCTGCCACAGATTATTCTCTATAGAGTATTCTCTATAGAATATTCTCTACGAAATATTCTCTTAACAAATATAGTCTCAACAACGCAATCTATTTTAATATCTAACAGTATGCTCATGAAAAACATGGTTCGCAGAAATGTGTGTAGCGGACTTGTTGTCACAATACAGAGGAACAAGAGTAGTGACAAAAATACCAAGTTCCTATAGAAAAGAGAGTAACCACGTAATCTCACAGGTAGTTTGAGCCATCGCCATGTATTCTGCCTCTACACTCGATCTGGAGACTACAATCTGCATCTTGCTTCGCCAAGTGAAAAGGTTTCCACCAACCATCATAGCATATCATGTAGTGGAGCGACGATCCTCAGGTGAACTAGAATAATCTGCATCAGCATTAGATACATCAGTGTATCCATTGATCCCATAGAAGAGGCCTCGCCCTGGTGATTCCTTCAAGTAGTGTATGATCGGAAAACATCCTGGCAATGACTGTTAAGTGATTTCTCCGTGTGTTGGTTGGCTCTGCTCAGAGCATAAGATATATCTGCCGTAGTGACAGTAAGGTAAAGTAGTTTGTCAACTAGGCTTATGTATTGTGTAGTGTCTTCAAATGCAGGATTAACTGACGTAGAGTGCTTCCTCAGGTCTGTAGGGATGCCAGACGACTTGCATACAAGTAGTCCAGCCTCAGTTAGGATGTCCAAGAAATATTTCCTTTGTGAGAGGTGAACTCTTTCTGTTGTACGTATCACTTCTATGCCAATGAAGTAGCGGAGTTGGCCAAGATCCTTCGCGATGAAGATCTTCTGAAGGAAAGCCTTGGTCTCTAATATACATTCATCATCATTACCCGTGACAACCATATCATCAACGCAAACTGCAAGTATGATAATATCAATAGACAGTCATCTGACAAAAAACATAGTAATCAGATATTGTTCTCTGGAAGCCAAGCATGCTGATCTAAGTAGCGAGTCTATCAAACCATGCCCGAAGACTCTGCTTTAGGCCATAGATGGCCTTGCGAAGTTGGTACACACTCTCTCCCTCGTTTTCATAACCTGGGGGTTGCATCATGTAAACTTCCTCCTTAAGATCTCCATAGAGAAAAGCATTCTTCACATCAAGCCAAAGTATAGGCCATCCCTTTTTAGCGGCAATTGAAAGGATAGTACGAATAGAGACCATCCTTGCCACTGGGGAGAAGGTCCCTAAGTAGTTAACCCCATAAGTCTGTGTAAATCCTTTGTCAACCAGTCGTGCTTTCAATCTGTTAGTGGACCCATCTGGCGACTGTTTGGTCATGAAGACCCATCTGCAAGTCATAGATCGAATTCCCATGGGACACAGTACAAGGTTCCACGCTCCCTTGGATGTAAGAGCATTCATTTCTTGTCTCCAACCATGATCCTGTAAAGCACTGTGATGATCTCACAGAAATAGTCATGAGAGCATGTACACATCTCTTGTCAGAGCATGCTAAGCCATCAATAGAAGTGAAATGAGACATAGGATGGAAAGTACATTGCCTCTCTGTTCTGCATAGAGGTATTGGAAGCTCTTAAGGAGCATCCAGGGTAGCAGTGATGGGAGCACTTAAGATAATATCTCATCCTGCAGAAGATGAAGATGCAAAGGCACAGGAGTATGACACAGATATATGCTTGCGCTTATAAACAATTTTTTTGAGGAAAAAATTGTTTATCAAAGAAACTAGTTTGTGTAAAGAAACTAGTCCAGTGGAGGAAGATCCAATGGAATATCCATGATAGACTATGTAAAGAAACCCGTCTGTTCAAAGAAAGTATCATCCGTTGAAATATAGTATCTATGCCTAACATGGTTATAGCACCTGTAACCCTTTTGGGGCGGAAATAGACCAGAAAACACACTTTATTGCCTTAGGTGACAGCTTATCAACAACATGAAAGTTGTGGAGAAACGTTATATACCCAGAGATTCTCAGAGGTAGTGGGAAGGGCATCGCATTGGGGTAAAGTAACGTGAAAGGAGAGTAACCCTTTGGAATCGAAGATGACACCCTGTTGATAAGATGGATAACAATAAGAACATCATCAACCCAGTAGGTCCTCGGAACCTTCATCTTAGTGAGACGGGAATGAGTAATGCCAAGAATATATCTAAATTTCCTCTCCGTTACCCCTATTTGTTAAGAGGTATATAGACATGAGGTTTGGTGGACTGTTCCCGGGAAGAAAACGAAATTGTCAAGTCATGTTGAATGAATTCCAAAGCATTATCAGTATGGAAAATTTTAATAGAAGTAGAGAAGACAATTTTAATGTATTGAAGGAAATTCTTGATAATTTTATTGATCTACGAACATTCCTTTAACAGATAGACCCATGATAATCAACTATAATCATCGACAAAAATAACAAGATCCCCATATATCACAATGGACGAGAGAAAACACAACTTCACGATGAGGCTCAACATGTGTAGGAAAAGAGGATCATGTTTTCTGAACTTACATGCCTCACATTTAAAGTGCTTCAGTGTAGAAAGTTCACAGAACATCATGGATATGACCTTGGCAGAAGGATGTCCAAGGCGATGATGCCAAAGTAAAAGATCGTCGGAAGTAGACCCATCACCAACAAAACTAGAATTAGAAGGAATATCAAGATAATAGAAGCCATTCTTCTCATATCTCCCACCAAAAATCTGCTTCATTCAGATGTTATGAAAATAACAACAAACCTCTTAAAAAATAACTCGACATTTAAGCTCACCACATAGCTTCTGGAATTCGAATAGATAAAGCTAAGAGGAAAAATATGGGCAGAATGGACTCCGATCAGTTAGAGCTTGGAGGAGAACTCTATAGTTCTAATAGTAGTGACGGGGGAATGCGCTCCGTTAGCAATCCGGACTGATGCAGCGTGGGACAGAAATATAGGGCTGCATATTTATTTAATTTTATCCGTTAATTTTATTTACGTTTATTTGAGTTGTCGCAATTTTAATTGAATAAACGAGATCGCCTGTGATCTCAATGAATTAGTTAACGATTTGAATTTCAAATTAGTCGGTTAGTTGGTTAGAGTCAATTTAGGATGATTAGTTGAATTTCTATTTTTGCAATCTCATCCCTCCTATATAAAGGGATGATGGGCTATTGTTATAATCAGTTCAGTATTTATAAAAATTGAGATTTTATCTCTCCCTCTCTCTTGTCTCCCTCTCTCTCCCCTACGCGATCTACGCGCTTCTTCTTCCTCAAACCTCTCGTTCCCGACGAGTTTTCTTCTCAACCCCTCTATTTTCTACCACCGGAAATCCACCGTTCAAGGTTTGTTTTTTCGCCGACGCTATCTCTGTTTTGCATCATTTGGTATCATAGCATGGCCTACAGATCGTCCTCACGATCTGACGATCCGTACAGACGTTCGCACCGACATGCATCGAGGGACTATCGTTCGTCTGAACAAAAACGGCGAGCCATCGATGCCTACAACAAGGAGACGATGCGCATGCTACTTGAGTTACAAACCACATTCCAATCCAAGTCTCGAGAAATTATGGCTAACTTCGAGGCCCTACGCATCGCCAAATCGAAGGCTCCTACGACACCAATCACCGAAACCGTTATCCAGAGTTTTGACAAAGAAAACCTCACTGGGGAAGAAGATTCGATCGCTGTCCAGGCCATTCCAGAAGAAAAAAACGTCGAGCCGATCGCTGTCCAGGCCGTTCCCGAAAAACGGCGAACTACTTGCTGATCAGGTATTTTCCGACCCGCAAACATCAACTCCTGCTCCATCTTCGACCGTGGAAGCCGTTGTCCAGCCCCACGGTGAAGAAAATCACGAAAAGATCGCCGTCAACGCCGACCTGCTTGCTGTCCAGGTGATTCTCGACTCAAAAATCCCGCAAAAATCGCTCTATAGCCCGCTCGCCGCCCTCTCACGAACCCCCCCTGCCCCACCCCTACCTCCGCCACCCCCCGGCGCCAACCCCGTGCAACCAGGCCCACCCACTGCACTCCTACACCCTCCAGCGATACCCACAGCCCCAGATCCACTGCCGCCGCAGTCAATCCCAACCCTGTCTCCGACCCTAACGGCCCCTCCCGCGACCCCCACACCTCCGGCACCCCCCCAAGCCCCGTTACTACACAGCCTTGCATTGCCTGCACCTTCGGTGACCCAACCAACCTCGACTCTCCCTCCCGCCAACACCTTGGCACACCCGCAACCACCACCAAATCCCCCCATCGCCATCCCCATAGCCCCAGTCATCTCCCCTGCCCCATCCCCATCGCGATCCGCATCAGCCACACTCCTCTGCCCCGCTTACCCGCGATCAACGGTGCCAAACCCCCTCCTTCCCTCGCCGCCCCGCCCCACGGACCACCTTCCCCGCCTGACCTCCCTGTTCCGCAGCCTTCCTCCTCTTCCCCGATCCCATTCCCACCTTCCTTGCAGTAGCTCCACCATCTCCGCATACGCCCCCCCCCCCACACACACACAGCTGCGGACCACCTACCTCGTCCCCGACTACCCTTTCCCACCTCCCCTGCGGCATCCCCTCGAAGGACGCCATCGCCACACACCTGCACGGTGGCTGCCCACTTCCGCGCGTGAGCTCGGCCACTCCACGCCGCGCCCCAGCGCCACGCGTCCCGCTGCCGTCGCTCCACCGCTCCAGGCACACGTGCCGCCGCCGAGTACTGGCCGCCGCCCATGGCCCTCCATCCCAAGCACGCGCCGCCGCCTCTTATCTTGGACGCACAGAACCCTAGCGAGGGGTTTCTCAGCAGCCGTTAGTGAATCCCTAAAATTAAGGGATGAGGGTTTGATTTGGAGAATTTGCAAAAACTTACCCCCACTGAAACCTTTTTATTTAAAGGTTAAAGTTGGTGGTAAATTAAGGAGAGATATTTCAAGTGAAGAGGTAGAAAATTTACACTTCAACCCCCTGGAGAGGAAATATTTTAAAAGAAGTGCTGAAAGAAGGAAATTTGGGAGGCTTCCTTATCCTATTAGGACTAGGACCATAGGTTTCACCTATTTAAAGACCCCATGGCTTCATTCCTTGGACACATCTCCTCCCCTACTCTCCTTGTGCCATTGCTTCGCTATGGACTCTCCACGAGCCGAGTTGATCATTATGAAGATGCCCTATTAGTTCTTCGAGCATCACGTCAACGGGATGAAATCCAGATGGACGCCCGCCTATGCACCACACCTGCTCTTCCGTCACGAGATCCGCGTCGCCAACGCCCGCGCCACGCATGTGTGGACCCCGCCATTCGCTCCACACCAATTCTTCCAGGGGATGACCGAGAACGCGACGTGGGACAGAAATATAGGGCTGCATATTTATTTAATTTTATCCGTTAATTTTATTTACGTTTATTTGAGTTGTCGCAATTTTAATTGAATAAACGAGATCGCCTGTGATCTCAATTAATTAGTTAACGATTTGAATTTCAAATTAGTCGGTTAGTTGGTTAGAGTCAGTTTAGGATGATTAGTTGAATTTCTATTTTTGTAATCTCATCCCTCCTATATAAAGGGATGATGGGCTATTGTTATAATCAGTTCAATATTTATAAAAATTGAGATTCTCTCTCTCTCTCTCTCTCTTGTCTCCCTCTCTCTCCCCTACGCGATCTATGCGCTTCTTCTTCCTCAAACCTCTCGTTCCCGACGAGTTTTCTTTTCTCAACCCCTCTATTTTCTACCACCGAGAATCCACCATTCAAGGTTTATTTTTTCGCCGACGCTATCTCCGTTTTGCATCACGGACTGTCTTTACATAAGTATAGCATCAAGCGAAGATAAATAGACTACCTTCTCCCATGTGTGGACGCCCCTAAGTCAATAATCCATGCATGGTTAGAAGTAGAAACATAATTGGCTACTATACTTGAGGTTGTAGCCAAATTAGCAGTAGAAATAGTGGTAGTACTACCATCGATGGAGGTGTTGGTGCTCTGTAGAAGCTGCCTCAGATGGGAGTATTCTGAAGCACTAAAAGGTGCTGACATTCCACCAGAATGTTGATCAAGAGAGTCCTCTAAAATATTATAAGCTGTATCATAGGAAGCTGTCTCATAGGCACTGTTGACATTGGACTGTATGTTAAACTTTGCGCAACAACGCTCTGACAGGTCATTCCATCGCCCACAATTGATGCACACTGGATACTAAGGAGAATTAAAATCACGTCCACGTCCAAGCCAAACTCACGTCCACGACCATGACCAAAGTCACGACCTCAACCTCCTCATAAGCTCTATCATCCTCTGTTCCCGGACAATGCACAGTGAGCAGAATTCTCTGTAGATGGTAGGGCAGAATGGCGTTCAACATGTCTCGAGTTCTTGCAGATGATCAAAGATGGTCTCAATCAATGACAAGGTATCAACGGTTAGAAACTTATCCTTCACAGTTTTCATCGTGGATTTAGTCTAGAAAGAAATCAATAGACATGCCGTTCAGATCGCTCTCCCACCTATTTATCACAACATACATGTCGAAAATCAAAAGCTCCTAAAAAAGGCCAGTTAAAAGCCTGTAGTACTCACAAGACTGGAATCTCCCTGAGTAGCAGACCAGATATGTGCATAAATGTTTGAGAGTCGAGACTTGGATTGTCTTCTGGGAGTAAGTTCGTTCCAGATTCTCCCGCATTATCTTTGCCCTTTGCAGAGTCTTTATAGAGAAGATTTGTTACAATATTTGGATCGACGCTATTGGTAATCCAAGTGATAACCTGTCAATTGTCTACATACCAGGTGTCATAGTCCTTGTATGTCTTCGTGAGCGGATCTTGAAGAGGTTAAGATTTTTGTGCAGAACACCGATGAACACCTTGAATGATCGAGATTAGAGCACATAGTTTTCTGTGTCCTTCAATTTGATAGAGATCTCCTGTACCATCATAGAAGAAGTCGAGTACATGACTTGGTCTTAGAAGATGTCGTCGTGGGAAGGTTAAGAAAAAATGGCCTAGAAGAAGATGTTTCAAACAAGTATATGAGTGGCCTAAATAACTGTTTCAGCCCCCTTTTGGACTTCTGCAGCAACAAACTATGGTTGTGATGCCAGACTTGGCAAAAACTGTGGTATAGCCCAACAATGTTGGCAGGGGCTAAGGAATAGCCCAGGGGCCTTGTGGTGCAACCTAATAGTGTTGGCGGGGGCTAAGGTGCCCTAGTAGAGGCCATTAGGTGGTTGGCAGAGGCTGAAGTCGAGCCCAACGAGGCAGCCTACTCATGGCGAAGGCCACCAGAACCCTAGCGGGGCTGAAGGATGCCTGTCGGAGGATTTGAAGCCCTAACAGGGGAAAGATCCTTAGGCGGAGGCCTTACGGAAGTAAAGGACCTCAGATCGAGGCATTGTAGAGGAGGTGACAGCCTCAGTCGTGCTGCAATAGCCCAGACGGAGGTTTTTGGAGGCTCAATGGTGTGGCTTGAGGGCAATAAGGCTATGGTTGCATGAGGAAGAGGCCTAAGAGGCCCTGGCTGCACAAGGAAGAGGGTCTAAGAGACCTTGCACGAGGCCCTATACGTTGGAAGGGGTCCCATGCAAGGGTTGCGGAGAGGAAGAGAGGCGAGGGCTGGTGGTGGCGACAGGATCTAGGTCAGAACACCGGTTTATGACCCATGCTCTTATACCATGTCGGGAAATACGAGAGAACACAATGAGATAATCTTATTCAAGAGGTCTACGAGGTTCTTCTATAGAAAAAACCCTAGAGTACTCATAAACGAGAAATTACATAAAAATACCTCGATGGGTTTTAATTAAATAAATAAATAACGATGTCTCTAATAATCTGCATAGCACCTAACACTTCCTCTCTAGTTAGGCGTGTAGATCAAACACGCCCAACTTGCCCACATTTTTCTCTTGGAAATTGACAACCCCTTGGTGAAGATATATTAACTTGTTCTTCTGTGTTTATATATGGCAACACCAATTCCTTGGAATCAATTTCCTCTCAGATTAAGTAGTAATAAATTTCAACGTGTTTTTGTCCTGTCACGCAATACATGATTGTTGGAAAGATTTATGATAGACTTGTTATCATAAAATAATGTCATAGTATATGAAGATCAACCTCGATGTCTGTCATGGAAGGCCATATCACGATATATCGACGATATATCGATGATATGGCCGATATTTGGCCTTCCAAGGCTATTTTATTCACAAAATTTCGATATCGGCAATATGGCGTCGATATATCGACGATATAGCGTATCGACATGGTACTGATATCGATACCGATACCGATATGGCCTTCCATGATGACTGTCAAGATGACCTTATTAAGCCATATCATCGTTGTGACACCTATTGCCATTGCTTTGTACTCAGCTTCAACACTTGACCTCACACCAACAGATTGTCATTTACTTTTTTAGATTACGAGGTTGTTGCCTAGATATACACAATATCCAGTTGTTGATCTCTGTTGGGAGAAAACAATGATCTATATTCAGAGAAACCCTAGGCTCTCTTATATAGGGAGAGACCTTAAGGGTAAAGTACAAAGTAGTCCAGAGAAAACAAAGAAATAACAAACAGGTACATAGCATAATAATATCTATCTCTACACTCCCCCTCAAGGTGGAGCATAGATGTCTATCATGCTCAGCTTGGATGAACATCTCTGAAAAGGTCCTCTGAGCAACGGCTTGGTGAATACATCCGCAGTCTGATCCCCTGAGCTCACGTGAGTTGTAGATATCAATCCTCTCTGGATCAAGTCTCTAGTGTAATGGCAGTCAACTTCTATATGCTTGGTTCTTTCATGAAAAGCTGGATTGTTGGCAATGAACAAGGCTGCCTGATTGTCACACTGAAGCTGCATGGGTAGAGGTATGGCTACATGTAGGTCCTCTAGTACAGATCGAACCCACATCATCTCCATGCTGCCTTGCGCCATGGCCCTATATTCGGATTCAGCGCTGGACCTTGCCACAACAGTTTGTTTCTTGCTTTTCCAAGAAACCAGAGAGCTTCCAACAAACAATGCGAATCCTGAGGTTGATTTTCGATCCTTAGGGCATCCTGCATAATCGGCGTCTGCACATGCTAAGATAGACAAATCTGTGCCCTTCCGAAACAACAACTCTGAACCTGGAGAAGACTTCAGATACCTCAGTATCATGTGTATAGCATCCATATGAACTTGTCTTGGCTGCTCCATAAATTGACTCACCCTGCTTACTGCAAAGGCAATATTAGGTCGAGTTATGGTAATATAAAGGAGTTTACCCACCATTTCTCTATATCTCCTTTTATCCACTTCAACAGTATCACCATCATACAACTTCATGCTTGGATTCATGGGAATACTTGATGGTTTGCATCCAGCCATGCCTGTTTCAATCAAGAAGTCTGTAATGTACTTCCGTTGGGTCATCACCAAACCCTGTGCATTCCTGGTAAATTCCAACCCCAGAAAATATCTTAGGGTTCTAAGATCCTTCGTAACGAACTGACGGCCTAAGAACGCCTTCGCCCTTTCTATGCCCTGAATATCATCTCCTGTAACCATAATATCATCAATATAGACCATGATAACAACCGTACCTGCCGATGACTTCTGAACAAACAATGAGTGGTCTGCATTTGACCTCTTGAATCCCCGTTGTTCAATAATATTGGAAAGCTTCTGGAACCACGCTCTTGGACTCTGTTTGAGGCCATAAATTGCCTTGTGAAGTCTACACACCATATGCTTCTCCCCCTCAGCAGTAAACCCTGGTGGCTGCTGCATGTAGACTTCCTCCTGCAGATCTCCATACAACAAGGCATTCTTGACATCCAATTGAGATATACTCTAGTCACGGACCACGGCCACAGATAAGAGAATGCGAAGGGTAGAATGTCGAGCCACTGGAGAGAAAGTGTCCATATAGTCCACGCCATAGGTTTATGTAAAATCACGCGCGACCAAACGTGCTTTGTACCGATCTAGACTGCCATATACATGATATTTAACTGTGAAGACCCACTTACAACTCACAATAGATGCATCAGGAGGAGCAATAACCAAAGACCATGTGCCACGAGACTGCAATGCACACATCTCATCTTCCATAGCCAATCTCCAGCAATCAATCTTCATAGCTTCCTGGTAGGTCCGTGGTATATCCACGGAAGACAAGGCTGCAGCAAATCTCTGAAAGTCGCTAGTGAGACGGTGAAACGACACCTGTGAAGCAAAGGGATAAGAGGCACACATCCGCTTCTGCTTCCGGGTAGCAATAGGAATATCAACATCATCTTCTGTTGTACCGGATGATGTAGTTTCCTCCTGCAATGAAGAATCCTGCACATGTACCATATCTGGCCCGTCAGTAGTAATGCCATCTGAACATACCTAAGGCGTGATGGGTGGCTGACGTGTAGCCTGAGCAGGACCTGACCGACGTGTATAGAATTTTGGTAGAGGTGGAATGGGAGGGGTCGTGGAAGAGGTGGAGGTGGAGGTGGTGGTGGTGAAGTTGATGTAGGGGCAGGAACAGGAGGAGACTCAGGTGAACTCCAAGTAGGAGGTGGAGGAACATAGACATCATCATTGGTAGTGGATGGTACCAGTCTGTCACCTGCAGGAGAAAAATACATAACAGACTCAAAGAATGTGACATCAGCACTAACGAAATATTTCTTGTTTATGGGATCATAACACCGACAACCCTTCTGAGTCCGATAATAACCAACAAAGACACACTTGATAGCTCTAGGATAGAGTTTGTCAAGTCCAGGAGACAGAAGATGGACAAATGCCACAGTACCAAAGACACGTGGAGTAAGTGAGAATAATTCCTTGTCAGGAAAAATGATAGAGAGAGGTATTTTCTCACCAAGAACAGAGGATGGCATACGATTGACCAGATAGCACGCAGTAAGAACAGCATCCCCCCAGAAAGAAATAGGAGCAAAACTCTGAATCAGTAGGGTTCGAGTAATGTCAAGGAGATGGCGATGCTTTCTTTCCGCCACACCATTCTGCTGAGATGTGTACGCACAAGTGGTTTGGTGAATAATGCCTTTTGATGAAAGAAATTGAGAAAGAGACCGTGTGCAAAATTCTAGGGCATTATCTGTACGGACATATTTGACAGTAGAAGAGAACACATTTTGCACTTCATTAATTAAATTCTTGATCACATCTCCTGCTTCAGATTTATTCTTTAAAAGAAAGACCCAAGATACATGGGAGAAATCATCCACTACCACTAGATAAAATCCGTGCCCCTGATGATCGGGTACACGACTTGGACCCCATATATCTATATGAAACAACTTGAACGGGGAGCTACTGCTCCGACTCTGACGACTAGGAAAGCTCGACCGATGATGCTTTCCCAACTGACATGCTTCACAGCGAAAGGACGAACTGGGAGAGATCTGAGGTAGAAGATGGCGCATTTTCTGGAGCGGGAGGTGACCAAAACGTAGGTGCCAGATGTACGGAGAAACTGGTCCGGCAGAATGAGAGGAGACGCCAGCATAAGAATCCCGAACCAGCCGATATAGACCATTCTGCTCAGAGCCACAGCCAATCACCCTGCCCGTTAGTATGTCCTGAAAAATAAGAGAAGATGGGTCAAATATAGCACGACAATGCAAATCCTTCGTAATCTGACTAATAGATAACAGATTCATCGAGAACTCAGGAGCATGTAGGACATTCTGTAGATGCATAGTAGAGGATAGGAAGACCTCCCCCTGTCCCACAAGGGGGGAATGACTACCGTCTGCGATATGCACTGAGCGGCCGTGAGGAATGTCCCTGTAGGACTCAAGTCTATCTCGATCTCGGCAGAGATGATGTGTGGCACCCGAATCTATAATCCAATCAGAGATATCATGAGACGGTGTAAATGCAGTAGATCTACCTGAGGTACTAGCAGTAGATGAACTGGCGGAGGTTGTAGCAACAACATCTGAAGGTCCACCAGAAGAATCACCAGATGATTGTGGCATAATATCGCGGAGACGTGCCACAAGTTCCTCAAAACGGTTTGTCTGCAGTAGATGCCAACTGGGACTGAGAGTGCTCTGCAACACGTGCCGATGCTGGGAACCCATGCTTAGAATAGCATGTGTCCTCCGAGTGTCCTGTGCGGTGACAATAGGAACATGGCTGACTAAAGCGACCAGCCCTTCCCTGGGGTCCACGTCCACGTCCGCGTCCACGACCAGAAGACGGGCCACCTCTCCCACGCGAAACTGCCATCGCCGATTGGGGTGGAGTAGAAGAACTGGAAGAAACAGTAATGCAACTGAGTCTCCTGTAAACATTCTCCACTGGAGGAATAACTGCATCGGCTAAGATCTGAGAACAGGCGGCGTCATATTCAGGATCAAGGGCCGCAAGTAGGACGCCCACCATGGTGGCATTCCGAAATGTCTTTTGCTGTTCAGGAGTCGCCCTGAGTGGGATAGTACTGTATAACTTCTCAAACATCCCCCTTAGGGATGTGTATAAAGAGTGAAGAGGTCTGCCACTCTGCTTCATCGTGAATATGTCATGCTGAAGCTGTAACATCTTGGTCTCATTTTGCACCTGCGAATATGTAGCAGCTAGGATATCCCACATCGCCTTGGCAGTGGGCTGATGGAGGACATCGTTGGCAATCTCCATCGTCAATGTACCTGACAACCAGACCTTTGCATAGGAGTCATCAGCCTCCCACGAGGCATATATCCCTGTCTTCTCTGCTGGCTCATCCTCGGTAAGAATATGCTTCTTACCATTCGACTTCATGAGGCTCATGAACTGCATTGCCCAGAGCTCATAATTCGATCCTTCCATCTTGACTATTGGCGCATGACCTTTGAATGCGACTATGGAGGGCATATCAACCTTCGATTCTGACATATTGTCGCTGGAGAAGAACTAGGGTTTGTAGACAAAGTGATAGATGTCTACACAAACTGCATAGGATTCGAGTGCATATGTAGACGTTACGCACTCAAATCCATCTATCCGGAGGAAGGGATGAGTCCGGGCATGCCGAAGATCGCCTAGGATCGGCTAAGGCACGCCGAAGGTAGGCTAGGGCATGCCTTGTGGCACCGTGAATCCGCTAGGGCCGCGGGGGGGGGGGGGTTGCGGCGGAACTAGCGGTCGCCGAGGGGTAGCAGCGGGACTGGAGGGGGCCGCCTGGGGTTTGGCGGCGTTGCTGGGAGCCGCCGAGGGGTTGACGATGTTGCTGGGGGGCGCCGGGAGGGGTTCGGTGGGGATCGGGGACCGTCAGGAGGGTTGGCGGCGATGGGGGATCCGAGCAGGCGACGGCGGAAAGAGAAGGAGGAGAGAGGGCGGCGGGTGGGGAGAGGGATGGAGCCCTAGGGCTTGGGCTCTGATACCATGTTGGGAGAAAACATTGATCTATATTCAGAGAAACCCTAGGCTCTCTTATATAGGGAGAGACCTTAAGGGTAAAGTACAAAGTAGTCCAGAGAAAACAAAGAAATAACAAACAGGTACATAGCATAATAATATCTATCTCTACAATCTCCTTGTATCAATACACCCAACCCAATCGGAATCAACGTAACAATCGACCTCAAGCCTTCCATTTTTTTTATAAGGTAAGTCTTTTGTCTTTTTCCATGATTCCTTTTTATATAGTAGAGACTGTGATCCACATCCTTCATGTGCAGATCAATTGGTGCATGCATAAATTGATTCACCATATTTACAACATAGGTGATATCTAATCTGGTGAGAATGAGGTAAATGAGCTTCCCACAAGTCGTTGGTATTGATTCTTTGAATCTTCATTAAGTTGCTTCCTATCCTTGATTCCTAATTTGTGATTTTCGTCAATGGAAGTTGTTGGAGTATATTGTGTTATGCGTCACTTGTGTAAAATGGGTCACAACCAGTGGTTTAGTCCCACATCTATCAGTTGTGGGATGTGGAGACTCAATGAGGGCTATATAAGAAACCCCTCACCCCCTGTATCATATGAGAGAGAAAGTGCAATGCAACATATGGCCCTTTGAGGCCTTCTCCCGTGGTTTCATCTCGCTCCTTAGGGAGTAGAGTTCCATATGATTCTGAGGTATCTGAAGGCATCACCAGGTACATGACTTCTTTTTAGTAGAGGCACATCTCTTTCAGTTACAACGTGTGTAGATGTAGATTATGCTGGGTGTCTAAAGGATAGGAAGTCTACTTCAGGCTTCGCTGTGTTCATAGGGAATTTTCTAGTTTCATGGAAGAGCAAGAAGTAGACTGTGGTTGCCAGATCGAGCGCCGAGTCAGAATACAAGGCTATGACACATGCTAGCATTGAGATGATGTGGGTCAGATATGTTCTTACTGACTTGACTATAGAGGTGCTTCTTCCCATGCACCTCTAATGTGACAATCAGGTGGCTCTTTTCATTGCCGACAATCCGACATTTCATGTGAGGACTGTTGAGATATTTCTATCTCTTTAAATATTTTTCTGTAATGTTTCTATTCTTTCGGCCATTTATGTAATTTGTCCCTAGAGCTTTTCTCATATATAAGAGAGCTCTAGGGCTACGATGAATCTATCTTTATTTTACGTTTTAACATGGTATCAGAGCGACGATCCTAGACCGGAGCCTGTAGCCAAAACCCTAGTCCCCACCAAAACCCTCGTCTCAAGGCACCGCCGCCACCGTTTGCTCCTCCGCGGCTATGCGCATGCGTGCCTCGCCCCTGCACACCCGTGTGCTGCCGCACGCTTGTCTGCGGCTCCATGCATGCGCCTGCGCGTACCAGTGCGCCTGCGTCGCACGTTCGAGCATGCACCGCACGCTAGCGTGCAACCCTGCGTGTACCACGTGCACCGCACCTGCGTGCACCATGCCCCCTGTGCAGCTCTGCGTGGACCGCACTTGCACCTGCATGCACCACGCGCACCCTTGCGCAGCCCAAGCACGCCTCTCCGTGCCAATGAGCTCCAACACGCCTGACACCTCCACAAGTCCTTCGCTGAACTTTGGCCTGATTCTCTAGGGTGTGAATTGACATTCCATAAACACCCTATCCTTTCGAAGAAGTCTTCAGAGAATGCAAGTGGTTGTGGTATGAGTCTACACCCACAACCATCTTCCTATATGTTTGTGTAGACGACCTAAGTTCAAGTCTATGATCCCAGTTTTGAGAAGTTGCTGTCATCATGTCTGACAACAAGGCAGACATTCCATCCCTAGGTGCCTTCAAAGGACCATCACCCTTTGTGAAGATGGATGGAACTAATTATAAACTGTGGGCCATGCAGTTCATGAGTCTGATGCAATGTAATGTCAAGAAACATATCCTTACACAGGAGGAGCCTGCTGACAAGATTGGGGTTAACGCCTTATGGGAGGCAGATGATGCGTATGCACGAGTATGGTTGTCTGGAACAGTATCCACGGAGATAGCCAATGACATTCTGAGTCAGCCTACAACAAAGGCCATGTGCGACATTTTCGCCGCCACATATTCTGCAACGAAGAATGAGTCAAAGATTCTGCAACTTCAGCATGATATCTTCACATCTATGCAGAATGGTCGTCCTCTACATACCCTTTACACATCTCTAAGGGGTATGTTCGAAAAACTACATGGTTACATTCCCTTGACGGCTACACCAGAGCAACTCAAGGCATATAGAGATTCAGTGATGATGGGAGTTTTCCTGGCTGCGCTGGATCCAAAGTATGATGCAGCTAGGGCACAGATTCTCAACGATGCCACTATACCTCCGATGGAGGAGGCCTATCGCCGACTGAGCAGACTTTCCATATCATATGGTAGTTCATTTGTGTCACAGACGTCTTCAGCCATGGCAACATATCGTGGTAGGGGGAGCGCTACGCAGTTCCGTGGCCGAGGAGGCCGTGGAAGAGGAGGAGGTAGTAGACCCCCTCGGCAGCGTTGCACCTTTTGCCACAGGCCAGGTCATTCAGAGGAAACATGCTATTCTAAGCATGGGTTTCCTGCTTCAGCTCAGGTGGCAGAACAGGTTCAACAGTGCTGCAGTTCCTCCAGTGCATATGACTAGAGGTTTGACGAGTTAGTAGTACGACTCAGGGAGATTATGCCATCTCCAGGGTCAACTAGCTCACAGTCGGGATCTTCAGAGGTTGCAGCCTCAGCCACTACATCCACACCAGGTACAACATATGCATTTACTAGCTGTTACAGGGTTGACTTGTCAGAATGGATCATGGATTCAGGAGCGTCCCATCATCTGTGTGGTGACAGAGGTCAATTTAGTACATATAGCCCGACTCAGTCAGGCAAATCTGTGGTGATTGCTGATGGGACTCACTCCCATCACTGGTCAGGGGGAGGTGCAGTTAACCTCCGAAATGAGGCTTCAGAATGTTCTTTACGCGCCTGAATTCTCAATGAATCTATTATCTATTAGTCAAATCACCAAGGATTTGCGTTGTCGTGCCATATTTGACCCCTCTACTCTTGTGTTTCAGAATATTCTAACGGGCAAGGTGATTGGAACTGGCCGTGAGCAAGGATGCCTATACAGACTGGTGCAATCTCCATATGCTGATGTTTCTTCTCTTCGCACCGGATCTGTTTCACCGTATACATGGCATCTTCGATTTGGCCACCTTCCTCTGCAAAAGCTCCGTCATGTTCTTCCTCAGATCTCTCCTCGCTCTACCTTTCAATGTGAAGCCTGCCAGCTTGGGAAGCATCATAGTTTCATATTTCAGAGTCGTCAGGGTCAAAGCAGTAATGGTCTCTTTGAGTTGATTCATTTGGATATTTGGGGTCCTAGTCGTGTTCCTGATCCTCAGGGGCGTCGATTTTATCTTGTTGTTGTTTATGGGTTTTCTAGATTGCCATGTGTCTTTCTATTTAAGAACAGGTCTGATGTTAGTCCTATCATTCAGTCTTTTATTAATGAAATAAGGAATGTCTTTTCTGTAAATGTCAAGTATGTACGGTCTGATAATGCTCTTGAATTCTGTAGTACACAACTGTCTTAATGTCTTAGATCATATGGCATAGTGCATTAGACATCGTGTGCTTATATGTCCCAACATAATGGGGTAGCTGAGAGGAAACATCGTCATCTCTTGGATGTCACCAGAACTCTTCTGATTCAGAGTTGCGCTCCCCACTCATACTGGGGGGATGCTGTTCTCACTGCATGTTATTTGGTGAATCGGATGCCTTCGTCAATTTTGAGAGAACAAATTCCGCCTTTCCTGAGAAGGAACTCTTCTCTCTCATACCTCGTGTTTTTGGTTGTGTGGTTTTTGTTTTTCAATTGTCTCCTGGTCTTGACAAGCTCTCTCGTAGAGCAGTCAAGTGTGTGTTTGTTGGGTATTCCAAGACCCATAAGGGGTATCGTTGCTTTGATCCTGCTCGGCAAAGGTATTATGTTAGTGCTGATGTCACCTTCTTTGAATCCATCATGTATTTTTCTCCTACAGGTGACAAGCTCATCCCCTCCGAGAGTGGAGAAGAGGTTTACATGCCACCACCTCTTATCTCTACACCTCCACCTTCACCTACTAGAACACCACCATCTCCACCTCTGCCACCTCCTCCACCACCGCCACCTTCTTTCTTTCCTCAGGTGTATCAGCGTCAGCCTCGTGGTCATGTACCTCCACCAACATCCAGCACGCCCAACGTATGTCCTGAGCATTTGAGTTCTAATGATGGCACTGGTGATTTGAGTTTGTAGGATGTTCGGAATGATCACATTCCTGAGGTTTCACCTTTCATGTTGCTTCAGGCGATCAGGTTGCTGATATGTTCACCAAGGCACTTGCAAAGGGACCATTTCATCGTTGTTGTTCCAAGCTAAGCATGATAGATATTTATGCTCCAGCTTGAAGGGGAGTGTTGAGATATTTCTATTGTTAGAAAATAGGAAGCGGAAGCGGAATCAGAAATAAAGATAAAGAAATTGAAGAACACGAGGATTTTTACGTGGAACCCTACTCCTTAAGGAGCAGGATGAAACTACGGGAGAAGCCGTCAAAGGGGCATATGTTGCATTTGCACTTTCTCATCTGATACAGGAGGTCTGGGGCTCCTTATATAGCCTCCAAATAGCCTCCAAGTCCCACCACTGGTAGATGTGGGACTAAACTCTTGGATGGGGTAAATGGATCCTGGAGAGATCCATTTACCCATCTCCCATACATATGGCGCACAATGAAATACTCCAACACTCCCTCTCAAGCTGGAGCATGCAATGCTCAGCTTGGACAAATAGAAAGAAACTCAACTCACGCTACAAGACACTACAGACAATATCAACTCAATGCGCACAACTGCTGCTGTCGAGGACGTTGCTTCTCATGCCATGCAGGTGAGGAGGACGAACGGGCTGGAGTGCGATTTTGCTGAATCTCCTCGTTGCAGAGCATGTGCTCTGAACTGCGCCTGTCAGAGTCACTGCAACTGGAAATGAGTCTCCTCGTCGGAGTACTCTGGCCCGCCACAACATGTGGACAACTGCTCCATCTCTGAAAAGGGCCGAACTGAAAAGGGCCGTGGAAGTGCAATCCTCGTCAGAGTCCATGGTCGCTGGAGAATGGAGTCTGAAAGAAGTCTCCTCGTCGGAGAACTAGGTCTCTCCCATCTGGCACAGAGAATGGTGCACTACTCTGGTGTGCCTATGATACCACATGAAAACCCTTGCCAACATGGCATAAGGAATGATCCTCTACTCTGGAGTCCCTATGGCTCACATGAAAACTCTGACCGAAACAACAAGAAAGAGACGGGGACCATAACAAAAGATGGCAAACATGTGCTCATCTGAAAATGACCGCAAACATATGCGTGTCTGAAAATGAGTTTCTCTCTGGAGAACTCGAAAATGGGCCACTCAAACATGGAGTGCCTCGAACTTGGACTCTGACCAATTTGAATATCGAGTCTGAACAACTGCTGTAGAGTCTGAACAACTGGCTGGTCTGACGAATTTGACATCTGGAAAATCTCAATAGACCTGTGACTTTACATATACTCCCCCTTTCTCCCATACTTGTCGGAAAACACAGACGTCGACCAAGTTGGGAGAAGACAATAACATGAGGAGAAAGAAAACATCAAATAGCCGATTTCATCATTTTTTTCAGCTTCTCAAATCATCATTTTTTTTGAAAAATATTTTTTAAGCCGTTCCATCTTTTTTTTGGCTTTTCACCATCATCATTTTTTTTTTGAAATCAAAATTTTTTTCCGCATACTTTTTTTTGTACGTAATATATTTTTTTTCAAACTAGCCTTCGGCCCATTTGGGTATAAAATGAAACCGTTTTTTTTAACCCATGAACCCCCCCGTCATATTAGGGCTCCCAGTGAGAGCCCTTCTCTTGCAATTGAGAAAGTGGTCGCCATCTCGGAATGTAGATCTCGCGCTGCCGCAAGACAGAAGGAGTCGTGCGGGACGGAGGGCATGCCACTGGAGCTCCTGGGCGATGGAGGAGAGATGCTCGCGTCGCCTGAAGGAGATGCTCCACTTGTGAGCTCGTGCCGCCGCGACCTGGGAAGGGGCGATGCGCGAGGGTGAATAGGGAGCGCCGCCACCTCGCGCGACTGGGGAGAATGGCAGGACAACGCGGCTGCGGCCTATAGTCGACTAAAGACTCCGCCTGAAGCTGCATGCGCCGCCGCCTTCGATAAAGATGGAGCGCGTGATCGGGTGGAGATCTTAGGGGAGCAGAGAACCCCCACGATGTGCCGCCGCCTACGTTGGGGATTTCTGGAGAATTCTTCGAACAGGGGCGGTACCGCTCCACCTGGGGATACGCCAATGCCTGAGGTCTCGCTCGGGCGCGCGTGAATGCTGGGGATCGCGCGACCTCTGCCAGGAGGCATCTTCGCTGCCATGGACGAGGCGATTCGCGCAAGAAGTGCGCACGGGGAGAAGAAGAGAAGGTCGTGGCAGCGGGGAGAAGGCGATGCTCGCAGGGTCTATCAACAGGAGGGGGTGGCGTCACTGGGTCCTCCTAGGGCTTGGAAACGGCGATCGAGGGTGACAAGCCCCTCCTTTTTCCTCTTCCAGAATAACGGTGCATGACCCATCGGGAACCTGGAGACATCGTGTTCGGCTGGAGAGAGAGAGACGGTGTCGTGGTGCTTGCCATGCGCGCCAGAACCTAGAGGGTGTGCTTTGCGCTGCACGATGCCTTAAGCATCGCTACTCCAGGTCATGGCCTGCCTTTAACTGCGTGGAGATGAACAGAAGGATCGAGCCCAACAAAAATAGGGTTTGCTTGGAAACCCTAGAATCTCTAAATGAACCAATCTTGAACAATACAATAATCTTTTAAAACCAATCGAATCTCGAACAAGACATAATAAATCTCAAGAACAAATCCTCGAGATTCGACCCGCTCTGATACCATGTTAGAAAATAGGAAGCGGAATCAGAAATAAAGATAAAGAAATTGAAGAACACGAGGATTTTTACGTGGAACCCTACTCCTTAAGGAGCGGGATGAAGCCACGGGAGAAGCCCTCAAAGGGGCATATGTTGCATTGCACTTTCTCATCTGAACAGGAGGTCTAGGGCTCCTTATATAGCCTCCACAGAGCCTCCAAGTCCCACCATTGGTAGATATGGGACTAAACTCTTGGATGGGGTAAATGGATCCAGGAAAGATCCATTTACCCATCTCCCATACATATGACGCACAACCAAATACTCCAACATCTATCTCTTTAGATACTTTTCTGTAATGTTTCTATTCTTTCGGCTATTTATGTAATTTGTCCTTAGAGCTTTTCTCCTATATAAGAGAGCTCTAGGGCTACGATGAATCTATCTCTATTTTACGTTTCCACAAGGACCAAGCACATAGAGGTGGACTGTCACTACACTTGTGATATGATATAGAAGGGTCTTATCGCCACTACACATGTCAGCTCTGGAGATCAGACAACATATGTCTTACTAAGGCTCTAGCCAGAGGGCATTATCAGAGATGTTGTTCCATGTTGAGCCCGATCGATATCTAAGCTCCGGCTTGAGGGGGAGTGTTGATATCTTTTTTATTGTTCTCTTATTAGCTATTCATTTTGTCTTCTTCTTGTAATTTGCCCAATAGGTTCCTCTCCTATATAAGAGAACCCAAGGGCCTCTCATTAAGCAATTCATATTTTTCCTCAACAGTTCCCCTGACCTGAAAGTCGGAGACCCGTCCTCGAGCGAGATCTTCTACCAGTAGCGGACATGTATTCATCTTATGATGTAACTATTGTGTGAAGATGTGTTGTATATTTTTTCCTTTTTGTTGCAAGCGTGGAAAGGCATGGAAAAGAATTTTATATTCACCGTAGTCCTAGAGCTCTCTTATATAGGAGAAAAGCTCTATGGGAAAATTACATAAAGTAGATGAAAGAAATTTGAAATGGAAAATAAAGACCGAGAGATACAAATATCTCAACACTCCCCCTCAAGCTGGAGCATATATGTCTATCATGCCCAGCTTGGAATCAACACCGATGAAAAGGACCTCTAGCAAGGGCCTTGGTGAACATATCTGCAGTTTAGTCGCCTGACGCACCTTGATAAGCGGAGATAAGCCTCTTTGGATCAGGTCTCGAGTATAATGGTAATCCACCTCGATGTGCTTGGCTCTTTCATGAAAGACTGGATTATTTGCTATGAACAGAGTGGCGTGGTTATCACATTGGAGGTGCATGGGAAGTGACACCTCAATAGTCAGGTCGATCAGGACGGATATGACCCACATCATTTCCATGCTCCCTTGTGCCATGGTTCTATACTATGATTCAACACTAGATCTAGCCATAACCGTCTGTTTCTTACTCTTCCATGAAACCAGTGAACTCCCTACAAACACTAAGATGTCTGTTGTGGATTTCCTGTCCTTGGGACACCTTGCATAATCTGCATCACCACATCCCGTAATTGTAAGAGACGTGTCTCATCTGAACAAGAGTCATGCTTCTGGAGAAGACTTCAAGTATCTCATAATCATGTTAACATCTATATGGACCTGCCTGGGCTTCTCCATGAACTGACTGACTCTACTAACTGCAAATCATATCAGGCCTGGTGATAATGACATATAATAGTTTCCCTACTAGCTCTCTATATCGTCTCCTGTCAACCTCCTCAGGATCATCATCATAGAGCTTAGAATTAGGATCCATGGGAGTAGTAGCAGGCCTACATCCTGTCATGTCCGTTTCAGTTAGAAGATCAGTCACATACTTCCTTTGTGTCATCACCATGCCATGTTGATTCCTTTCAAATTCAAAGCCAAGAAAATAACGAAGATTGCCAAGGTCCTTGGTCACAAACTGTTGTCTAAGGAAATCCTTAGTTGCCTGAATACCCTTTTCATCATCTACTGTAATATTGGTATCATCCACGTAGACCAGAAAAACAACCGTACCTCTCTGAGATCTCTTAACAAAAAGAGAGTGATATGCAGTAGATTTGACAAACCCTGTTGTTCAATCAATTCTGAGAGCTTCTAAAACCAAGCCTCGGACTCTGCTTAAGGCCATAAATAGCCTTGTGAAGTTTAGTTTAGACACCATATGAGACTCTCCCTCAACAGCAAACCCCGAAGGCTGCTGCATGTTGATTTCTCCATGCATGTCACCATACAAGAAATATTTTTGACATCTAATTGAAATAGAGGTCAATCACATACCACAACGATAGAAATAAGAATCCTCAGTATAGAGTGACGAGCAAGTGGAGAAAACGTATCCTTGTAATCTACCCCATATGTCTGGGTGAACCCATGAGCAACAAGTATGGCCTTGTATCTATCAACTGTACCGTCAGCACGACGCTTCATCGTAAACACCCACTTTCTCCCAACAACAGATGCACCAGGGGGAGCATGTACAACACTCCACGTGCCACGAGACTATAACACAAACATTTCTTCTCCATAGCTAGACGACACTAACTAACCTGTAATGCCTCCTGGTATGACCATGGTATCTCCACGACAGATAGGCCCACAACAAACCTCTGAAACTCCTCTGAGAGACATGCAAGGGAAATATGGGAAGTAAAGGGATACATAGTACATGTACGCCTCTGCTTCCGTAAGGCAATGTGCGTGTTAAGATCCTCAGCATCCTCAGTGATCGAGACTAGGACATCTAAAACCTCCTGCACATCCTGCTGTAAATGCAAATCACCAGTGCCATCAGTAGAAACCAATTTCTCATGACATACCTGGGGTGTGCTGGATGATGGAGGAGGCACATGGGCATGTGGTCGGCGCTAGTAAACCTGTGGAAACCAAATGGGTGCGACAGGTGGAAGTGGTGGTGGTGGAGGTGGAGAAGATGGTGAGGAAGGTGGTGAAGAAGTAGAGCCCGAGGTAGATAAAATCGGAGATAGAGGCATGCATACCTCTTCTCCACACTTCGAAGGAATCAACTTATCACCTGTAGGAGAGAAAAACATAATTGACTTAAAGAAAGTGACATCCGCACTAACATAATACTTCCTACGAACATGATCAAAACAATGGTATCCTTTTGAGTCTTGGAATACCCCACAAAGATACACTTGACAACTCTATGAGAGAGCTTGTCATGACCAGCGGACGTATGATGAACAAAGGCAACTGACCCAAACACACGAGGAGTGAGGGAGAAAAGATCATTCTCGGGAAACATAATTGAGAACATGATCTTCTCTCCTGACACAGGCGAGGGCATACAATCACCAAGTAGCAAGCAGTTAGAATCGCATCCCCCTAGTATGAATGAGGAGCACGACTTTGGATCGAGAGGGTCCAGGTAACATCTAGAAGGTGACGATGTTTGCGTTCAACCACCCCATTCTGTTAGGAAGTATAAGTACAGGAAGTCTGATGAACAATACCAAGGGTTCTGAGAAACTATGAGAGTTGAAGGTTACATAATTCTAACACATTGTCAGAACGAATATACTTGACATTCGCAGAAAAAACATTCTTTATTTCATTAATGGAAGATTGAATAACATGACCAACATTAGACTTGTTTTTAAGAAGAAAAATCCAAGAGCATAGGAAAAAATCATCCACAACAACAAGATAAAATCTGTCCCTGATGGTGGGATACGACTCGGACCCCAAATATCAACATGAAGCAACTCAAAAATATTATGACTACTTCGATCCTGATGACTCTGGAAGGTAAAACGGTGATGCTTCCCAAGCTGGCAGGCCTCGCATTGAAAGGTAGAGCGAGGTAAAATCTTGGGAATGACATAACACATCTTCTGCAGAGGAAGATGACTAAACCAGAGGTGCCACACATAAGGAGAGACTGATCCAGTATGAAGAGATGAAGCACCAACATATGGAGATTGGACCAGTCTATAGAGACCTTGCTCACGACCAAATC
Organism: Ottelia alismoides; assembly: GCA_037367405.1. Classification (NCBI taxonomy): domain Eukaryota; kingdom Viridiplantae; phylum Streptophyta; class Magnoliopsida; order Alismatales; family Hydrocharitaceae; genus Ottelia; species Ottelia alismoides. Next base: position 94,984 of record JAZKJV010007539.1, on the reverse strand, counting down.
CAATCACTCTGCCCGTAAGAATGTCCTGGAACACGAGAGATGATGGATCAAATATGGCATGATAATGTAAATCCTTGGTGATTTGACTAATGGACATTAAATTTATAGAAAAATCAGGAGCATAAAGAAAGTTCTGAAGACGCATTGCTGAAGTTAACTGCACCTCCCCCTGACAAGTGACAGGAGAGTGTATCCCATCTGTTATTATTACCGATCTACCTGGCTGAGCTGGTCTGAATGTACTAAATTGTCATTTGTCACCACAAAGATGATGTGATGCTCTTGAGTCCATGAATGGATTCTGACAAATTGGCCCTGTAACAGCTAGGTAAGGCATATGTTGTACCTGATGTAGATTAGATGCTGATGCTAAGGTGGCTACCTCTGAGGATCGAGGAGAGCTGGTTGATCCAGGAACATGCATAATCTCTCTAAGTCGTGCTACAAGATCATCGAACCTTTGATCAGATGCAATAGATGGAATACAAACTTGTTGAGTTTGCTCTACAACCTGTGTTGAAGCAGGAAACCTATGCTTAGAATAGCATGTATCTTTAGAGTGGCCTGGTCTGTGGCAGTTAGTGCACGGCTGACGGGGTCGACTACCCCCTCCCCTGCTACGGTTACTACAACCACGGTACTGTGAAGAGCTTCCTCTACCACGAGATGCAACCCTAACCGAAGAGGTATGAGACTGCTGAGTACCACCACCAGGAGCTATAGAGAGCCTACTCAGTTTGCGGTATGCCTCCTCCATTAGAGGTATGTGGCATCAGTAAGAATCTGCGATCAAGCATCATCATACTCGAGGTCAAGAGCTGTTAGGAAAACTCTTGTCATCACCGAATCTTTGTACGCCTTGAGTTGTTCTGGTGTAGCAGTTAAGGGAATGAAACCATGAAGCTTCTCAAACATACCCCTTAGAGAAGTGTAAAGGGTATGGAGACGACGACCATTCTACTTCGGTGTGAAGATATCATGCTGAAGTTGCAGTATCTTCGACTTATTTTTCGCCGTGGAGTATGTAGCAGCGAGAATATCCCACATAGCCTTTCTAGTAGGTTGACTCAGAATATCATTGGCTATCTCTATTGACACCGTCCCAGCGCATACGCGTTATGTGCCTCCCACGAGGCATTAACCCCAGTCTTATCGCTTGGTTCATCCTGTGAGATGATGTGTTTCTTGTCGTTACACTGTATTAGGCTCATGAATTGCACAACCCATAATTCATAGTTCGTTCCATCCATCTTGACAATGGGTTTTGGACCTTTAAAAGCACTCGTGGATGAGACATCGGCTTTGGAATCGACTCTATTGCCTGACATGATGACAATAGTGACAAAGACTAGGGCTGTAGACAAGAATGACTGCGTCTGCACAAGCATGCAGGGTAGACTCATACCACAGCCTCTTCCATCTGTTACATACCTCTCTAAGTAACTAGGGTGATTTTAGATGATCAAATCACACCCAAGAAGCTCAAAAATCAGACTGAACATGAATGAAATCGCTTGTTCGGAACAATTTTCAGACCTCGAAAGATGTTGAATGAGGAGCCGCAAGCGGCTAGGACTGCCAGTGACAACGGCTACGCAACCATAGGCTGCTGGCAATGGTGGCGGCAACAATGAGGCTGTTGTTGGTCCGGTTTCGGGCGGCGGCGATGCAACCCTTGGCTGCTGCAACGGCGGGGCTGTTGCTGCTCTTCCCGGAGATCGCGGTGGCGAGGGTGGGGCCATGTTAGGGTTTTGGTGGTGTGGGATAGTTAGGGCACAAGCTCCTGCCTATGACCGTCGCTTTGATACCATGTAAAAAGGCGTGGAATAGAATTGTATATTCACTGTAGCTCTAGAGCTCTCTTATACAGGAGAAAATATCTATGAGAAAATTACATAAAGTAAATAAAAGAAATATGAAATATAAAATAAAGACTTTTTTTAGGAGAAAGGGGGTGTAGTCCCAAGATTGGAATCCACCACAAATTTATTTATTCAAAAAGCGATATCAAGTACATATATGCTACAACAGAATCGAATCAATACAGTAAAACAAAGCTACATGTTTTGCCACAAAAATACCGGTGCCCTATAATGTCCCAACACCCTCATACAGAGAAACGAACGACCCTGAAAGATTTTCTCATTTCTAGCACACCAAATGGCCTAAAGTAGGGAAAAAGGACTAGTTGCGTCCTCCTGAGAACTACCACAAGTCAATCTAACAGAACTCTAGTACGACGCGTTGTCGACTGAGTGAAGCCAAGGTACATCTGCCTGCTCCTGAACCGCGATCGAGGTACATCAACCAAAAAAGTGATGCTCCAAATCCTCCTGCTCAAGGTCGCATCTATCGCAAATGATCTCTCCAGTCCCCAGCAGCGTTGTCTTGCACGCCTTTGAAAGCAGCCGACCGCGTCTCGCCAACCATATGAAGACCTTGATTCGCATCAGGACCCTGCTAGCCCAAATAATCTTGCAGTCCCAAGCGGCCTCCTCTTGAAGAGCCCCATGCGTTCTGTTGAAATACCGATATGCCTTCTTGATTGTAAATCTCCCCTCCTTCCAAGAAAAATGGTCCATGTCCCTACTGGGGCCATCAACGTCCGTCAGATCCCTCAAGAGGACCACGATCTCATCGCACCTCTGGCCCGACAGAGCAACAACAAAGGTAGGGCACCAAGATCCCACCGACCAAAACTGATGCACCAAAGCGTTCTTGTCCCTCGCAATAACAAAGAGACGTGGGTATCTTTCACTGAGATGATCTACCCCTAACCAATCTTCCTTCCGGAAATCAAAGGCACGTCCATTGCCCAACACCGGTCTCACGAGATCACCCAGCTCTGGTAACACACTAGACATCCCCCTCCAAAGCGACGACGACCGCCTGCACGTCTCCGCCTCCATGAACCAGTGACCCCATAGATGCTCCACATCATGCTGCAGACTATGTCACCTGACTTCCCCCATATTCTAAGGGTCCACTTTGCCACCAGGGCCTTATTCGTCAGCTCTAAACTGCGGACTCCCAAGCCTCCCTCTCTCTTCGTCAGCATTATCGTGTCCCATCCCACCAAGTGTAACCCCCACCCTTGCCTTCCATCTGACCAAAAGAAATGCTTCATCATCCCGTCCAGCCTCTTTCGCACACCCACATACATGAACCGCGTGGAGAAGAAGAAAATCAGGACATCAGAAAGAATGTGCTTGAGGAGGATCAACTTTCCCCACTTGAAGAGCGTTCTTTCCTTCCACCCACCACCTACTTTCCACCCTATCAATAACGACCTTCCAATCCGCCACCGACAACTGTCCAACAACCAAAGTGAACCCCAAATAAGTAGTCGGAAGGGATCCCTCCGGACAACGCAAAATACGACAAAGAACCTGAGCCTTCTCCTGCGTGAAGCCAAACAGGATGACCTTGGACTTTTCTCTGTTCAATTTCATGCCTGAGACCTCCCCAAAGATATCCATAATGCATGAAGCATGCCTCGCATGCTCTGGGTCCCCATCAATAAACAACACCGTGTCGTCGGTGTACTACAGAATGGGGATGGAAGTACCCCCTCTCACGTACCCAGCACATAATTCGTTAGTCGCCTCATCATCACTGCTAGCACATCCGCTACAATCACAAAAGAAGCGACACAAGCAGGCACCCATGTTGTACCCCCCGCTGGGACTGGAAAACCCCCCTAGTCTGCCATTCACAAGTACCGAATACGATGCCGTTGTGATGCACCTCTTCACCCAACCAATCCATCTGTCTAGAAAACCTCTCTTCTGCGGCGACCACCGAAGGAAGCACTAATCAATGCAGTCATAGGCTTTAGAGAAATCCACCTTCTAAACCATGCCCTTCTGTTTCTCCCTCTTCCAATCCAGCACCAACTTTGAGGTCAGGACCCAAGAGTCCGCCATCGGCCTGCCGGGTACAAAGTTGTTTGCTTAGGCGAGATTATGCCCCCAGAACACTCCGTAAGCGGTTCGCCAGAACCTTTGCCATGAGAAGGTAGATCGTATTGGACAACGCGATATGCTTGAAATCCTCCACACAAACTGCCCCCTCCCGCTTTGGCAGTAGAAACAGGAGAGCCTTATTGAGGCGCTCAAAACTCCAGTTGCCCTTTTCGAACCCACGCAGGATCGCAACCATCTCCTCCTTCACACACCCCCAAAACTCCCGATAACCCATCAGGACCCCGAGCCCCATCTGCATTCAGCTGCCAAAGAACCCGCCTAGCCTCCTCCTCCGTGATAAGTGCCACCAAGTTCTCAGCCTTATAGGCGGAGATACATCTCACACCTTGCCCACGCCACCCCTAACCCTCCCCTCTCGTTCTCCTGGAGAATGCGATGAAATGCGACCCGAGTTGCTGACTAATCTTCGCGTCACTCATCGCCTGCACCCCTCCTACCTCAATGCTCCTAATGAAATTTCGACGTCGTCTGCCACTGACCATGGAATGGAAAAAACACATATTGTTATCTTCCTCCCTCAACACTTCTGCCTCGACCTCTGCCTCCACTCAACCTCCTTTTTATCTTCCAATCGCACCTGGTTCAAACAAGCGCACCTCTCTTCCACCTCACTAGCTTACAGCTCCCTCGTGTCTTCCACCGCTTCGAGGTGAGAGATGATCTCCTGCGTTGTCGCCCTCGTATTCTGCCTCTGTTCACGAGTGCACCTCCTGAACTCAATCAGGCGTTTCCACATCATACTGAGCTTCTAAGCTAGAACCATCAAAGCCAACCCCTCCAGCTTCGTGTTCCGCCAAAACTCCACCACCATGTCGCGAGAGCCTCCTCCAACAACCAAAAACGCTCAAATATGAAGATATACCTCGATCTCACATCCTCCCTTGAACTCTCTATTCATGAAAGCGGTCCATGCGGTCGCTTATGCGGCCGCATATGCCTAAGCGGCCTCCTCAGCGCACCGATTACCTGAACCCCGCTTTATGCGTAATTTGCGCATATATGGCCCACATATGCTGGCTGTGCGAACGCATATGTGCTCCGTACCCCGCTTAAGGTCCAGTTGGGTAATTGAATCCGGATCTTAAGATCCGAATCTTATATTATTTTGATTCTATATATTAAATCAGATTATGTAATACTATCTTTGATGATTTTGATATTTAGTTGTATTATTTTGAGCTCTACATGAAAACTATTTTGCTTAGATCTTCTGTTGGACCACATTTATTCATAAATTCAGATTAGTTGTAGTCACTTTTGTAGATATTTATTTATTTTTAAATAAAAAATAGAAAACCGTGTAGGACTGTATATACCCCGCTTATGCCCCCGCATACCGCTTAATCGCTATTCAGTGACCTATCCGAACGCGTACGCATACCGCTTTCCTGAACCTTGCTTGAACTTTACAAAACCGGGTTGTGATCGGAGTGAGCCTGATGCAGGGCCCGCGCGCTTGCCAGCGGAAACAATCCCGTTGCCTCTTGAGATACCAGGAATTTATAAATCTGCGATCTCGACCTAGCATTTCTCCATGTGTAGAAACATCCCCCATCATCAAAAATCTGCAAGCTCCCCTCAGTAATGAACCACATCAGCTCCGCCGAACCCGCATTGCACCCCCGCGTAGACGAGGCCTATCCTCCGGGTGCAGCGTCACGTTGAAGTCCCCCCCAAGAATCCAGACCTCGTCTACGTACCTCTCTCAGAGCAGACTCATGTCACCTGTTAGTTCAGACATCATGGGACCAGTCTGAGGCCCATACACATTAGTCACCAATAGCCGTACCCCATCCGCCTTCCACTGCAAGAGGGTCGAGAGAGTGCTGCCCCCTGCTCACATCCTCCACAAGCTCAAAGCTGTCCCCACTCCAGCCCACCACCATGCCTCCTGAGTCCCTCATGGCATCTAGGGCTCTCTACTCGCTCAGGCGAGAACCCCCCATCGAGCTATAAATTTTGTCACAAATAGCACCACATCTGCCAACACCTCTGTAAACAGGTCCAGGATTGCCATTCTCTTCTCCGCCCTCCCCGCACCCCTGACATTCCATGAGAGGATCCTCACAGATCAATCTGGGCAATTATCAAGGGCAACAACACAACCAAACAGTCCAACAGGGTTTGCCCCGCCTGCAACCCCAGCTGTCCCCCACCATTGTTTAGGAAAGCAACCGAGTAAACTACATACTCAACCGCATACTCATACTCCGTAGCCTTGCCGCTCCGAGTGATGAAACGTTCATGTATATGGGTTGACCCCCATAGTCGATTGAGTATACCCCCTATGCGTCCGCCTACTTGGCTGCTTTTCTAATATTTTTTAATCTAACCTAAACCCAAATAACCCCACCCGCATAATTATATAAAACCGCATACTCCCCGTATAAAACCGCATACTCTCTGTATAAAACCGTATACTCCCCGCATACTCTCCCTATTGAGGATATTAACAAATTATTAAATATTTATTTATATTTTTAATAATAAAAAAACTAAACCGCATAAAACCACATACTCCCTGCATACTCTCCCGCATACTGCATACTCTTTATGCAGTGACCTCTCTGACTGAATATCGCATAGCGCTTTCCTGAACATTGCCCCCGGCTACTCCCAACTGAAGGCTCAATGTCCAGCACGCCCGCTTCCGTTCCCTCCGGAACCCTCCTGTACGCAAGCAGGTCATCCTCTCTCGAGGTCGAACCCCGCAGGTCGTCAATCCGATCCAGTGTGTCGAAAACTGCCATCCTCCACCTAATTCTGCTCTTGTTGGAGGAGAGCCGCAAGTATCTTTTGCAAAACCTCCATGATGGCGACAAACGCAACGAGAAGTCCCTCCTGGACCTCTGCCACTACCACTCGGTCCTCCACCTCCCTCTCAGAGCCAACCTCGCCCCCACCCATTCGGGCCACATAACTAGGGTCTGAGCACCCCCCAAGCGCCTAAGAGAGGACCAAACGACCATGACCAAGCTGTGGAGACTGCTTCAGAGCAAGGGATAAAATAAAGGCAGAGAGATAGAAATATCTCAACAGCAAGCTGCAACTTTTTCAGCTCCAACTTGAGGGGGAGTGTTGGATCCCTCCAGGATCCAATTACCACCCACTCATGTTTAGTCCCACATTTACTATTGTAGGACTCTGGTCTGTTTGTCAGCTATATAAAGAGCCCTACACCCCCTATACTCATTGAGAAAGTTCAATAGAATACCCTACCCTTTGAGGGCTTCTCTAGTGGTTTCATCCCGCTCCTTCGAGAGAAGGGTTCCACGTAAAATTCCGCATTCATGTTTATTCTTTCTTGATTTTTTGTTATATTTATCTATTCCGCTTCTGCATTCTAGATTTCAACACTCTTTATATAGCCCCACGAACACACTCAAGTCCCACCACTAAGCAGTGAATGACTAAACGTGAGAGTAGTGTAACCGGAACTTGGAGATCCGGATACATATCTAATACATAATTTTATAATTAACAAAAGCTCACTGGAGAATGCGAAGGTGCAATTATTTGATGTAGTTTTATTAGTGGAAATATTTTTTAGATTTCACGATCTAAAGGTATTATGGAAAAGGGAATTTGTGAATATGTGATTCATCTGTATTATACTAAAACTTTTCCCTAATTCATGAGCAAAAACACAATGAAATAACAAAATAGTGGAAATGTAATTGCCAATAAAAAAGCCAATTGTACTTTATTAACTTTTAAATAAGTTCATGAAATAAAATCCAATAAAATTCCAAAGATAAGGAGTTCAAATCTTGTATATTTTCACTTGTATGTAATACAGTATTTTAATTGATGTTTAATAAGTTCATGTTAAATCTAATTGACATGAAACCAACTCCATTGTATACATATAACTAACGTTGATTGATAAAAAATATTTAAAAATACTAACATGTGTATATTACAAATTAAGACAAACCCTAGTTTAAGAAGATTGAGAACTAAAAACTGATTTTCTACATCATATCATAGTCGACAATATTGTGATATATGTATATCACCAATATATTGGTATCGACGAGACCTCGGTACCGATATTCATATATATATATATATATATCCTTTTCCAGGATATCGGGTCATATATCGTCATATCGTGCCATATCACTCAAAATTGAATGTTTTCAGTATAAAATTTCCCGGATATCGATCGATATTGCCAATGTTTAACCGATATCTCACCGTCATTTCATCGACATCTCACCGATATCTATATATCAATGATATTGCCCTTGTAAGGTAGGGTATGATGCTCCCGGGAGGTACATACGATGGTTCTTCAAGTGGTGGACTTCACCCGCTTTGGTAATAGAGATCAGTGTTGAGAAAGGCGGCCTAGGCGGCCGCATATGCGGCTACATATGCGTACTCGGGCCCCCTACCACACCGAGTTTCAATATGCGATCAATATGCGCTCAGAGGGTATATGCGGCCCGAGTATTCCGCGCCTTTGTATTGGAACCCCCCTCCCGAAAAAATGATAGCTTTATTTCCCTCTTAAAACCCCAAATCAAACCCAATGCCTCTTGCATTATAATTATCAAATCTAACTTTTAACGGGTTATAATTTTCTTTTCTTGAGAATAATCAGCAAGATATGTGATGATATACTGATATGCTACTTTTGATTAAAAAATACTGATATGTTAGTGGTTTTTGTGAGAATAATCAACAAGAGAGTAGTGTAGATTTTTTGAGATATGCTAGTGGTTCTTAATTATCATATACAAAGTACAAAGATGATAAATAACAAGGAATTAGATATGAATAACAACAAGAGTATGTTGATTTTTTTGGACCTTTGGTTGAAATCACAATGTACAAAAAAAATCTTCACTTCATATTATTTACATGTTATGTTTTTGGGAATATAAATATCTATTATTTGAATTTATTATTAACTTTTTAATTATTTTTTATTAAAATAATAGAAACCGCATAATCCGCATATACTTCCGCCTGCCCGCTTACTCGCTTCAGACTGCCTGACCGAAGGAATACCGCATACCGACTTTCTGAACCCTGATAGAGATGAAAACATGTCTAATGCTGATCAAGTTAGAATCACAGGGCCAGAATACATCTCAGCAGTCAATAGTCAGCTCAACTGTTGTGAGACCCCGTTCCCGCAGATCTGGGATACTCGTTTGCATATTACTCGTAGTATTATGTTCGCTAAAGATTGCATTAGAGTATTGAAAATTGGGGAAAAAATTTTCACGTTTAATTTTCGAATGACATTCAAATCTAATAATAAGCCACAGAACTATAGTATGCCACAATTATATTACACAAATTTCCATAGCAGTTAACATGTAACAACAGAAGTTTCATTATGTACATGCATCCCAATTATATCAGAAGAGAAATAAAAGCATATAATATCTTGAACAAACTATAGCATGTGTACCTGATAACAGTAACTGTAGAAGCTGATGTTCAACTCTCATATACAACGGTGCAGATATTTTGCCTGCAATCCATGGAATAGGGGGAAAAGAACATCAACAAATGTTGAGTAAATCTTATTAATTGAAGTAACAGGAAAACTTTAGTGGCTCCAAAAGAAAGCAAGTAAATTGGGCTTGACAATTAAAATTTCGAACAACTTACAATGAAACAGGTTTTCAAGTTGTTTGGTATGTAAAACACCATTCTACTCATCATACATTAATTACCCATATTAATCATTTTTATACAAATAATATATGGTCCATATTTAAGTCATTACCTTTTTTTTTACTATAATATATATTTGATGAGTCTTGGGAATGTGAATGATGAGTCTCTTGATATGATCGGTGTCTTTATAAACGCTTATGATGAGTCTGGTGTTTTGATTCTTTTCTTGTTGAAATTTCTCAAGCTTAGTGGATAGTCTGTGGTCTTGGTCTTGGTAAGACCTCACACTATGACTCTAAGGTAGTAAGGAAGCCTTAGGGTTGGGGTGCCTTCGTAGGCATGCGGTGGAGTAAAATGTATCCTAACTAAGTTCCCAACACATCCACTAGCTATTTCAAACAACTGTGGTAGTAGCTTGTAGTCTGATAAGGATGATTTTCATAAACTGGTCTTTTCTCTTCGTCAGGAATTACTGGCGGGACAGTAACTAGCTCAATGGAAACTACGCTCAACTACAACCAACTCGACTGAACCAAGCTCCCATGTAACCAACTCAACTGTAATTTAACTTTAGCCAAACTCATTTGTGACTCAATCCAATCTCAAATGTAACTTTTCCAAATCCAACTATAACTGATTCAGATGTAGCCATAGAGGATTTAGATGTACACATGGATGATTCGGATGTTGCATCACCAAGTCTGCTGGCGAAAAGTAAACAAAACTCAAGCGGTGAGGTAGCCTAGAAAAGGCTCTTCCGTCTCGCCCTCTAATTGGAAGTGCGGTCCAATAGAGGGATAGGTCTACTCCAAAACTACGCCACTGAGACGGGTGAGAGAGACTCTCCGGAAAAGTCACTCTAAAAAAACCGGTCCGACCGGTACGGGCTAACGAGCTCGAAAAAAACTAAAACCAAGGATCCTCCAACCTAGGTACCCTAAAGAACAAGGGTCAGCGGAACTGGTCTTTAAAAGAATACCTGTGAATCCCAGAGAGGCGTAAAAACTGCGAGCAACAACAACAACAACAAAGCCTTTTCCCACAATTAAGTAGGGTCGGCTACATGGATTCTTCGCCTCCATTCAGATCTATCTTGGGTCAATCTCAGATTTATATCCAAAAAACTAAGATCCCTTCGTATAGTCTCTTTCCAACACTTCTTGGGCCGTCTTCGCCCTCTCTTAGCCGGCTCAACATCCCAACACTCGCATCTCCTAACCGGTGCATCAGTTGACCTTCTTTGCAAATGACCAAACCATCTTAAGCGGTTTTCTCGCATCTTATCCTCGATCGGAGCTACACCAACTTTCTTTCTGATTGCATCATTCCGAATCCGATCTTTACATGTATGTCCACACATCCATCTTAGCATTTTCATTTCTGCTACAACCATTCTCTGCACATATCTATGGTTCACAGGCCAACATTTAGAACCATAAAGCATAGAAGGTCTCACGGCTGCTTTGTAAAACTTTCCTTTAATTTTTAAAGGAATTTTCTTATCACAGAGAACAGCGGAGGCTCCTCTCCACTTTAGCCAGCCTGCATTTATTCTATTAGTAACATCTCCATCAATTTCCCCATCATGTTGTAAAATAGATCCTAGATATCTAAAAGAATCTCTCTTCTGAATGTTATCGTCAACAATCCTCACCTCGATTCCTTCACCATTGCTTCCATCAAAGGTGCATTCCATATATTCCGTCTTAGCCCTACTTATACGAAAACCTTTAGTCTCCAATGCATATCTCCAAACCTCAAGCTTCTCATTTACTCCATCTCTAGTCTCGTCAATCAACACAATATCATCAGCAAATAACATACACCAAGGTAACTCATCCTGAATTTGACTTGTCAACTCGTCCATAATCAAAGTAAAAAGAAATGGACTCAAAGCTGAACCAATGTTGATATCAAAATAGTTAGTCTTCCCCGTCGGGGTCCTTACACAAGATAAAGCCTATCATACATATCCTTTATGAGATTAATGTATAGGACATGTACTTGTCTCTTCTCCAAAACTCTCCCAGTATCTCTCGTTGAACGGAATCATAAGCCTTCTCCAAATCAATAAAGATCATATGGAGATTCTTCCTTTTAGCTCTATAAATCTCCATTGTTCTCCTCAGCAAATGGATGGCTTCAATAGTTGAGCGACCTGGCATGAATCCGAATTGGTTTTCTTTTACTCGGGAAACTTGCCTCAACCTTCTTTCGATCACACGTTCCCAAATTTTCATAGTGTGACTCATCAGCTTGATACCTCTGTAATTTGAACAATTTTGAATGTCTCCTTTGTTCTTATAAAGAGGCACCACGATACTCCTCCAATCTTCAGGCATTTTCTTGCTTCGCCAAATAACATTGAATAGATTCGTAAGCCAAGTCAAACCACGCTCACCTAAGACTTTCCGTACTTCTACAGGGATGTCATCCGGTCCAACACCTTTCCCAGGTCTCATAACCTTCAAAGCCTCCTCTACTTCTTTTCTTTGTATTCGTTTATAGCATGCACGATTCAAGTAACTTTCACTACTAGCTAGATCACCCAAAGTGATCTCTCTATTTCCTTCTCCAATGAAAAGTTTATGGAAGTACTGCTCCCATCTAGTCTCTATATCCTTCTGAGTAACAAGCACGTGACCTTTCTCGTCCTTAATGCATCTCACTTGAGAAAGGTCTTTGGTCTTTCTTTCTCTTGCATTGGCCAACCTGAATATATCCTTCTGGCCCTCCTTAGAGTTGAGATTTTTATACAAAACTTCATAAGCTTTTGACTTAGCTTCGCTTACAGCCTTCTTTGCTTCCTTCTTCGCTATTTTATAGTTTGTAACAATATCCTCTGTTCTATCCTTAGACATAGCTTTAAAAGCAAGCACTTTTAATTATTAGTTTCTCTTGCACCCCTTCACTCCACCACCAAGCCTCCTTTTGACCCGGAACTCCTCCTTTTGATTCGCCTAGCATCTCTTTGGCTACCTTTCGGATACAAGATGCTACTGCTTCCCACATCTCGTTTGCACTACCACTACAATCCCAAGATAAGTTTTCTGAAACCTTCTCCCTAAAGCTTGATCGCTTCAGCGGAAGATTCCACCACCTAGTTCTAGTGATCTTAGGAACCTTCCTTTTCTTTACCAGCCCTTTTATTTGTAAATCCAAGACTAACAAGCGATGTTGGGTTGTCAAACTCTCTCCAGGGATTACTTTGCAATCTTTGCAACACAACCGATCCCTTCTCCTCAACGCAAAGTAATCTATCTGTGTTCTAGTTGAGCCACTCTTATAAGTAATTAAATGCTCCTCCCTCTTCTTGAAAAGAGTGTTTGCTATGAAAAGATCATAAGCAGTTACAAAATCCAGAATGACTTTTCCCTCTTCGTTTCTATCCCCAGAACCATGTCCTTCATGCACACTTGCATACCCTGAAACATCTTTTCCCACATGTCCATTAAGATCTCCACCTATGCAAACCATCTCTCTTTGTGGGATTCCTTGTAAAATCTTATCCAGATCCTCCCAAAAAGCTTGTTTAGTCCTTTCATCTAAACCAATTTGCGGTGCATCAACTGAGATGATATTCAGAATTTCTTCTTCAAGCACCAACTTTAGCAAAATAATCCGATCCCCAAATCTTTGTACCTCAACCACACAATCCTTCAAATCTTTATGAACAACCACTCCAACACCGTTTCTGCCCTTATCTTTACCTGAATACCAAAGTTTAAAGCCTGTATTATCGATCTCCCTTGCTTTCTCTCCAACCCATTTAGTCTCTTGAAGACATAATATATGAATCTTCCTTCTTTCCATTGTATCCACTATCTCCATCAATTTTCCAGTTAAAGTACCGATATTCCAACTACCAATCCGTAACTTCCTTTGCAATCTCTTTTGGACTAACTTCTTTACTCGCATGCGTCCATTATGCGAGAACCCTTGCAAATTTTGGACTACATCCGGGCGGTGATGCAACAGAACTAGTTTATTTACCCGCATGTGTTCCTCATGCGAGAACCCTTGCAAATTTTGAACTACATCCAGGCTGCGATGTAGCGGCCCTTGCCAATTTTTCATTGCATTCGGGCGATGCAACGCGTCGCAAGTAGGGAACGCCCCAACGAAATCTGTATGTTTGCTTAAATCCATGTTTAAAAGATCCGAACGGTTTCGAGATAAATTCATAAATAGTGTTCTTATAAGAACTTTAAGAACACTATTTACAAATTTATCTCTCCTGCGTTGGCTGTCGGCTACCTAACGCGCAACCCTCCTCATTTACTCGGGCTTGGGACTGGCCATGGCGTAAAAACTGCGAGCGCTCGCGAAAAATCGAGAAAAAGACTGGGATCCTAAACTCGTGCACTAAGCGTCCGCTGCCCTAACCGAGCTTCCTATCTCCCGTCCAGCTGAGGGTCACCGCACCCTCGCATGGTCAGGTGTAAGGATCACCATGACTGTCACTCAATATTTATCAGTCATCACTGAATCACCAACGTTGACTTGATTCAACATCCTCTCTCGATCTCTGTGGTGATTGATGGTACAGATCTAGGTCTTTTGTCAATAATTCAGTCAACAGTGATCTATAGTTAGTAGAATATGCCTAAACGATTTATTCATGAACATGATCGATCTTTGTGGTCATAATTTATCATTTCTAATTTTTATTAGATCATCGGAGATTCATTGGATCTTAAATTTGATTTGATGTAGAAATTCCAGTTTTCTTATTTAACTCATAATTTAGTAATATGATTATTGATCTAAATCTTATAGGTCACATGTACGAGAATACCTCAATTTTTTCATCTTGTGTACTAATTCATCTTCAATTTTCTAATGTGTTGCCATTAGATTAGTGGTTAATTGTTCTTAAAACTTGACTTAATTACATATCTATCACTATTAATTTCTCCTCTATCAACATGAAATCAGAGGCTAGAAATTTTGTTTAGTTTCATACAACTCATTCCCAAATCCTCACTACTCAAGCATGCAAATCTGAAATATTTATAGGTCTGATTTTTGAGTTCTAAGTGCATGCAAAATACTTCAAACTTTTCATCAATATTTATCAGTCATCAAATCAATCATGAATATGTAGCTATTTAATGGTCCGAAATTGGATAAAAAAACCATTTTGATCCCCAATGGAAGCAGCAGTGGTAATGGTTGGAGGAACACCAAAATTGAGGGAAAAGAAAAACTATTGCTTCAGTTTAAGCAGAGGAAAGCAGCAGCTCCACTTGTTGGAGCTCCAACAGGAGGGAATGGGCTCCAATAGCAGTTGCATGCTGCTGGAAATTTGTTGCAGCAATAAGAGGAGGGGTAAATGTACCTTGACCCTCTAAAGTTTTAGAGAAAAACTTCCATGCAACTGCAGATTTCTGAAGGAGCAGTAGCAGGTTGTTCCAATAGCTTTTAGCATCAATTGTTGCTTCAACATGCAACAATAAGGAGGTGGACAACAGCTCCACCTTCCAACAGAAATAACAAAAGAGAGAAAAAAGGGGATCTACGGCTGGGAGTTGGGAGAAATAGGGAGAAAGAGGGGAGATTTTACCTTGATCTCAAAGTTTGGAGATCATCTTTGAGCTTCAATTAATAACATGCAGCACTGGAGAACTGAGTTGTTGCATGGAGGACTGCTTGCAACATCTTGAGCTGAGAATGTGCTGCTTCTTTTTGGGAGAATTGCAGCAGCAATAATTGAAGAGGAGAAAGGGCTGGAGGGATGCCTATTGGACTGTCTGGTCAGGGCTGGAATTGCAGCAAAATGTGGAGGATATAGCTCCTACGGTTGGAGCAAATGGAGAGAAAATAGGAATAAAGGGGGAGAGTGGTTTGGTGTTTATATAAGTTAGGAGAGGGGCTTTGTTGTCCAAGTGGAGATACCTACAAGGCCATGTGGAGAGAACCAAGTGACTGTTGTACACAACAGTCTGCTATCCAGATTGAAATAAAATTTTTTATTTTTATTTTATTATTATTATTTTTAACAATAGTTTTCTTAAATTTAGAAAATCGAAGTTGACCGTATATGCATGTGAACCCCTCTCAGGATCCGGGTACCCGTTAATCACACACTCGCACTATTATTCACATGAGATCGCATGAAGTTGCAGAAAAGCAGGGAAAATTTTTGCGTGCGACTAATTATCCATATGACATTCACATCCATAACATAACCACAAGATCACAGAGAGACAAATGTCACCAAAATTCTTTTCATTAATATTCATATCAGTTTACAACATGTACAAGGATCTTCCATTTTACAATATATATCCCAAGGTGTGATACAAAAGAGATAGCATTTACATCATTATCTGAACAAAATCTGACACAAAAAAAATCCATACCGTCGGGTATAAACTCTATCTCCTGGAACCATGTATAGCTACTGCACAGCAGGCTGTTTGCCTGCCAAACACAATAGGAAAGAAGAGGCGTCAGCCATTGCTGGTACCTCCCAAAAACTTATAAAAATTACTAGACATTTAATATGTGCAAAAGCAAGCAAGTAGAAAGGTAGTATAAGTAAAATCTACATCTACTTGCGTAAGTGAAAAGGGGTTTCGAGTTGTGTGTAATGCATTTCTAATGACTTCCCCAGAACCCAACATTTTCCCACTATGACCTATTTATTTTGTTGTTGAATATTCATGAGGGTATGAGTGTGAGCATATATATATATATTAATTTTTTCTGAGATCATACTTGTGAATGATGATGGAAGAGTTAAGATTGGAAAGATCTCTTAATTTGACTTATTTTCTTAGATAATAATCATTTCCTACTAATCCCAAGTTTTGATCGTAACATTTCCAATTCTTAACTTTAATTGATTCAAATATAACTCCAGATGATGTAGATGTGGATGATTTAGATATAGAATCGCCAAGTCTGTTGGCGAAGTAAACTCAAGCGGTGAAGAAGCCTACAAATGGCTCTTCCGTCTCGCCCTCTAATTGGAAGCGCGGTCCAATAGAGGGATAGGTCTATTCCCCAACTACGCCACTGAGATGGGTGAGAGAGACTTCCTAGAAAAGTCGCTTTAGAAAACTGCGTGACTAGTACGGGCGGACGAGCTCGTACGTAAAACTGAAAACCAAGGATCCCCCGCCTGGGTGTCCTAAAAGACAGGGTCAGCGATACTGGTCTAAAGTCAGGATCCCAACGAGGCGTAAAAACACTGCGAGCTCGCGTAGGATCCTAGACCCGCGCACTTGGCGGCCGCTGCCCTAACTGGGCTTCCTATCTTCCGCCCAGTTGAGGGTCACCGCGCCCTCGCACGGTCAAGTGTAAAGGTCATCATGACCGGCAATATAAATTATTGATTCACTATCATACATACTTATTTCTTTTCTCAATACTTTCTTATTCTCATTTGTGGTCAACTTAAGAGATCTAGATATCTTGTCAATGTCTTCTCTCAATAATGATCAATATTTAGTACATTATATCTAAAGGGTCAAATGATGAATTCAGTAGTCATAATGATATGATAATCATTTGTTAGACTCAAAGGAGAATATGTCCAAATACTAATATTTGTGTTTCAATACTCATATAAGGTTATGAGTAGCAACTTTAACGATGAATTACATGTAGAGAATTTAAGAGATTTGTCAGTGTGATGCTCTTCAACCCTTTATAATTATCAAGACTCTTGTTTCTCAACTATCACTGATTAATGTTATGATGATGTATTATGGTAATCATATAAGTATTTTGAACAAGGAATTGTAAGCATGATTTAACTCACTGGTCTCATTAATAGAAAACCATATTGCGGTATCTATTACTATTATTATTATTTACTTTGTATTACTCGCTCCCATGAATTTACTTCATGTTAAATTTTCATCGAATTTATTAACTTCTATTTTTGCTTTACAACTCTCCTGATCCCTAAATCCCTATGTGATTTACTGACTTTACTGTCATCTATATCTATTATATATATATATATATTATCATAGTTACTTCTTCCAGACCCTAGTTATTCAAGAGAATCAGTCATTGACAACTAATGGAATTCGACCCAAGAAAGTAAGTAATTTGATTGATGTAATAAGGATAAGAATCTCTCTGCTTTTCTTTTACAATAGTTTTACTATAATTTGTAGATTTACAATGACTTTGTCGTAACTTAGCAATTATATATTATTTAACAGTACAGACAGTCTATAATAATATTCCAGAAAATTTTACTTATATTATATATATTACAGTACATGTAATCTAATACATGCAGTCTACTATAACATCCCAGAAAATTTTCAACTACATTATTATTATATATATATTACAGTATATGCTGTCTATAATAACCAAAGAAACAATTCTTCAAATCAAACTTTTATTTTATTATATACTGTTTAAACCACTGGGCTAATAATCAATCTAAATTTCATAAATTGGAAGTTTAATTTATGTATCCAGTCCCAAAATCCCTAACAACAGTAACAAACAAGAAGTAAGTGTTGAAATCATGTGTTTGAATAACACTAACACATATATTCTTAGAATTTTTCTATATCTTTCCCATCTATGATCTATCTTTTTACTTTCAGTGGAAAATTTTATTTTAATTTTTTTTTGAACCATCTCAGGATTTTACTACTGGATTTCTTGAATGGGCAAGAAAAATTTCTCCTGTTTACTTCAGTTGATTTAATAAATCTGATTCTCTGTTCAGAACCCAAACTTTCAAAAGAAACGACCTATTTGAAAAGTTGATTTATATTTTACCCTCAATTTCTACCGTGTATTTCTCAGGAAATGATGTCAAAATTTTGTAAATTATCATGCATGGCAGCAAAGGAGGAGGGAGAGGGAATGGTACCTATTTGAGTCTCAAATCTTGGAGAAGATTAACATGCATGATCAACTATTTGCTGTAGCAGCTCTTGCTGTGGCTTTTGCAAAGAAATGAAAACTCCAGGCCTTGGATTTGGGGCTGAAATTCTAGGCTCCAGCAGATATACGAGTAGTAGAAGGAAAGGGAAAGTTTCAGCAGAACATATGGGCTGGAGATGCTCTTTACGCTGGAATTGGAGAGGACTTTGGGTGTCTATTTATACAAGGAGAGGGGGTTTTAAATCTTGCCAAGTGGGGAAAAGGAAATAGCCAAGTGGGCTGAAAAATAGTCCAGCTGGTTATACTGAAAAATGTTTTTTTTTTCTGTAACCGAGCAGACTGTCTGTCTGCATTATTTTTTTTATTTTTTTTTACAAAACTCTTTCTTTGTTTGAAAACTTAAAGCGGACCGTATTCACGCCCCAGATGTCGGATTTCGACGCGAAACATCTCGTTTCGATCGTCTCAAAATGACGGTCAAAATGAGTATAATATTGATATACTTTCGGTTGGGTTTTGAACCCCCGAAATTTTCGGATACGATTTTTGTTTAAGGTTAAATTTTACGAATTAAAAATATCAAACGACCTCCGATTGACGAACGGTCGATTTCGTTGGTCTTGTATCGTCGAATCGGATCTAATGACGGTCTCGGTTCGTTTCGCGGTTTCCGAATTTGCGTCGCGGCTTTTCACGGCGCGCGTTACGGTGTGACCGATTTTCGGTCGATTTCGCCCGAACGACTTTTGATTCATGATCAATTGGTCGTTTTAGGTTGTTTAGTATTGACAGACAACGTTTTTGGGTTCATTAGACCCAAAATCGGACGAGTTCGGGTTTGTTAGAATATGGATGTTACAAATATAAAAACCTCAAAGGGAGTCTCGTCCTCGAGACTCGAGTCAAGGTCATTAAGTATCTTGTTGGGATTTTATATGTCCATAAAAACCTCAAAGGGTTTTGAACCCATAAAAACCTCAAAGAGAAAACAAGCCATATATTTGAACAAATATTTTATTACAAAAGCTTGTTTTGATGATTACATCAGAAAAGCTGCGGGTATCGTGCCCGCATGTCGGCTTCAGTCTCCCATGTCGCTTCTTTGATGCCGTGTCGGTGCCACAAAACCTTGACCAATGAAATCTCTTTGCTGCGAAGCTTCTTCACAGCACGGTCAAGTATCTGAACTGGCTCCTCCTCATAAGTCAGATCCGGCTCTACATCGAGATTCTCGTAACTGATAATGTGGCGTGGGTCGTGCACATACTTCCTCAGGTTGGATACATGGAAGACATCATGGATAGCTGAAAGATGTGGAGGAAGGGCTACTCGGTATGCAACCTTCCCTACACGAGCAAGAATCTCGAACGGTCCAACATATCGCGGCGCTAACTTGCCACGAACACCGAATCTCTGTACTCCCTTCATGGGAGATACTAACAAAAATACCCAATCTCCAACCTATAATTGATAGGAATGTCATTAATATGAGGTTAAGTTAATTTTGTAATAAAGGAAGAGAAGAAGATTGGATACCTGGAATTCCAAATCTCTTCTCCGACGGTCTGCATAACTCTTCTGGCGACTCTGTGCCGTCAGAAGCCTCCGTCTCACAAGATCAACAGCTCTCGCGGTCTCCTCCAGAAGATCTACGGAATATAAAGCATGATCACCTACCTCACGCCAACTGAGAGGTGTGAGGCATCTCCGCCCGTATAGGGCTTCGAATGGTGCCATGCCAATACTGGAGTGATAGCTGTTGTTGTACGTGAATTCCACCAAAGGCAAATGGTCCTTCCAGGACCCTTTCCACTCCAAAGTGCATGCGCGAAGTAGATCCTCAAGTATCTGAATGGTGCGCTCACTTTGACCGTCAGTCTGTGGATGATATGCAGAACTCATCTTCAGCTCTGTCTGTAGTGTTGTCATGAACTGGTGCCAATAATGAGATGTAAATCTCGAATCCCTGTCAGACACCACCTCTCGTGGTATACCATGCAGCCTGATAATGTTCTGCACGTAGAGCTTGGCCAATCTGGATGGAGTGTAAGTCGTGTTGACATGTATGAAATGGGCTGACTTGGTCAATCTATCAACAACGATCCAAATGGAATCATGGCCACCTGGCGTCTTTGGCAATCCCGTGATAAAATCCATAGAAATACTCTCCCACTTCCACTCGGGAATGGGGAGAGACTGCAGTAATCCTGGCGGTCTCCTGTGCTCAGCCTTGACCATCTGACAGGTCATGCATCTACTGACATGTTGCGCCACATCGCGCTTCATTCCATCCCACCAGAAATGCCGACGCAGATCACGGTACATCTTCGTACTGCCTGGATGGATAGATAACCGTGAACTGTGTGCCTCATCCAGAATGTCTCTGCGAAGCTGCTCGTCATTGGGTACAACGACCCGTCCTGCCTTCCATAAAATAGACTCTGCTACAACAAAATCATCAAATTCATCCTTGATGACGCGCATGTATCTAGCTCTGATACCTAAATTGTGAACCCCTCTCAGGATCCGGGTACCCGTTAATCACACACTCGCACTATTATTCACATGAGATCGCATGAAGTTGCAGAAAAGAAGGGAAAATTTTTGCGTGCGACTAATTATCCATATGACATTCACATCCATAACATAACCACAAGATCACAGAGAGACAAATGTCACCAAAACTCTTTTCATTAATATTCATATCAGTTTACAACATGTACAAGGATCTTCCATTTTACAATATATATCCCAAGGTGTGATACAAAAGAGATAGCATTTACATCATTATCTGAACAAAATCTGACACAAAAAAAATCCATACCGTCGGGTATAAACTCTATCTCCTGGAACCATGTATAGCTACTGCACAGCAGGCTGTTTGCCTGCCAAACACAATAGGAAAGAAGAGGCGTCAGCCATTGCTGGTACCTCCCAAAAACTTATAAAAATTACTAGACATTTAATATGTGCAAAAGCAAGCAAGTAGAAAGGTAGTATAAGTAAAATCTACATCTACTTGCGTAAGTAAAAAGGGGTTTCGAGTTGTGTGTAATGCATTTCTAATGACTTCCCCAGAACCCAACATTTTCCCACTATGACCTATTTATTTTGTTGTTGAATATTCATGAGGGTATGAGTGTGAGCATATATATATATATATATTAATTGTTTCTGAGATCATACTTGTGAATGATGATGGAAGAGTTAAGATTGGAAAGATCTCTTAATTTGACTTATTTTCTTAGATAGAGAGAATAATCATTTCCTACTAATCCCAACTTTTGATCGTAACATTTCCAATTCTTAACTTTAATTGATTCAAATATAACTCCAGATGATGTAGATGTAGATGTGGATGATTTAGATATAGAATCGCCAAGTCTGTTGGCGAAGTAAACTCAAGCGGTGAAGAAGCCTACAAATGGCTCTTCCGTCTCGCCCTCTAATTGGAAGCGCAGTCCAATAGAGGGATAGGTCTATTCCCCAACTACGCCACTGAGACGGGTGAGAGAGACTCCCTAGAAAAGTCGCTCTAGAAAACTGCCCGACTAGTACAGGCGGACGAGCTCGTACGTAAAACTGAAAACCAAGGATCCCCCGCCTGGGTGTCCTAAAAGACAGGGTCAGCGATACTGGTCTATAGTCAGGATCCCAACGAGGCATAAAAACACTGCGAGCTCGCGTAGAACCGTGTAAAAGACTGGGATCCTAGACCCGCGCACTTGGCGGCCGCTGCCCTAACTGGGCTTCCTATCTTCCGCCCAGTTGAGGGTCACCGCGCCCTCGCACGGTCAAGTGTAAAGGTCATCATGACCGGCAATGTAAATTATTGATTCACTATCATACATACTTATTTCTTTTCTCAATACTTTCTTAATCTCATTTGCGGTCAACATAAGAGATCTAGATATCTTGTCAATGTCTTCTCTCAATAATGATCAATATTTAGTACATTATATCTAAAGGGTCAAATGATGAATTTTGTAGTCATAATGATATGATAATCATTTGTTAGACTCAAAGGAGAATATGTCCAAATACTAATATTTGTGTTTCAATACTCATATAAGGTTATGAGTAGCAACTTTAACGATGAATTACATGTAGAGAATTTAAGAGATTTGTCAGTGTGATGCTCTTCAACCCTTTATAATTATCAAGACTCTTGTTTCTCAACTATCACTGATTAATGTTATGATGATGCATTATGGTAATCATATAAGTATTTTGAACAAGGAATTGTAAGCATGATTTAACTCACTGGTCTCATTAATAGAAAACCACGGTATCTATTACTATTATTATTATTTACTTTGTATTACTGGCTCCCATGAATTTACTTCATGTTAAATTTTCATCGAATTTATTAACTTCTATTTTTGCTTTACAACTCTCCTGATCCCTATGTGATTTACTGACTTTACTGTCATCTATATCTATTATATATATATTATCATAGTTACTTCTTCCAGACCCTAGTTATTCAAGAGAATCATTCATTGACAACTAATGGTATTCGACCCAAGAAAGTAAGTAATTTGATTGATGTAATAAGGATAAGAATCTCTCTGCTTTTCTTTTACAGTAGTTTTACTATAATTTGTAGATTTACAATGATTCTGTCGTAACTTAGCAATTATATATTATTTAACAGTACAGACAGTCTATAATAATATTCCAGAAAATTTTACTTATATTATATATATTACAGTACATGTAATCTAATACATGCAGTCTACTATAACATCCCTGAAAATTTTCAATTACATTATTATTATATATATTACAGTATACTGTCTATAATAACCAAAGAAACAATTCTTCAAATCAAACTTTTATTTTATTATATACTGTTTAAACCACTGGGCTAATAATCAATCTAAATTTCATAAATTGGAAGTTTAATTTATGTATCCAGTCCCAAAATCCCTAGCAACAGTAACAAACAAGAAGTAATTGTTGAAATCATGTGTTTGAATAACACTAACACATATATTCTTAGATTTTTTCTATATCTTTCCCATCTATGATCTATCTTTTTACTTTCAGTGAAAAATTTTATTTTAATTTTTTTGAACCATCTCAGGATTTTACTAATGGATTTCTTGAATGGGCAAGAAAAATTTCTCCTGTTTACTTCAGTTGATTTAATAAATCTGATTCTCTGTTCAGAACCCAAACTTTCAAAAGAAACGACCTATTTGAAAAGTTGATTTATATTTTACCCTCAATTTCTACCGTGTATTTCTCAGGAAATGATGTCAAAATTTTGTAAATTATCATGCATGGCAGCAAAGGAGGAGGGAGAGGGAAGGGTACCTATTTGAGTCTCAAATCTTGGAGAAGATTAACATGCATGATCAACTATTTGCTGTAGCAGCTCTTGCTGTGGCTTTTGCAAAGAAATGAAGACTCCAGGCCTTGGATTTGGGGCTGAAATTCTAGGCTCCAGCAGATATACGAGTAGTAGAAGGAAAGAGAGTTTCGGCAGAACATATGGGCTGGAGATGCTCTTTACGCTGGAATTGGAGAGGACTTTGGGTGTCTATTTATACAAGGAGAGGGGGTTTTAAATCTTGCCAAGTGGGGAAAAGGAAATAGCCAAGTGGGCTGGAAAATAGTCCAGCTGGTTATACTGAAAAATGTTTTTTTTTCTGTAACCGAGCAGACTGTCTGTCTGCATTATTTTTTTTATTTTTTTTACAAAACTCTTTCTTTGTTTGAAAACTTAAAGCGGACCGTATTCACGCCCCAGATGTCGGATTTCGACGCGAAACATCTCGTTTCGATCGTCTCAAAATGACGGTCAAAATGAGTATAATATTGATATACTTTCGGTTGGGTTTTGAACCCCCGAAATTTTCGGATACGATTTTTGTTTAAGGTTAAATTTTACGAATTAAAAATAACAAACGACCTCCGATTGACGAACGGTCGATTCCGTTGGTCTTGTATTGTCGAATCGGATCTAATGACGGTCTCGGTTCGTTTCGCGGTTTCCGAATTTGCGTCGCGGCTTTTCACGGCGCGCGTTACGGTGTGACCGATTTTCGGTCGATTTCGCCCGAACGACTTTTAATTCATGATCAATTGGTCGTTTTAGGTTGTTTAGTATTGACCGACAACGTTTTTGGGTTCATTAGACCCAAAATCGGACGATTTCGGGTTTGTTAGAATATGGATGTTACAATGCACCTCGGGTGTCGTATTTTTGTGTACAATAGCTTGTTTTGACCGTCTCTGAACGGCGATCAATATGAGTATAATATTCATATACTTCGGGTCGAAGATGAATCCCCGACATTTCCAGGATACGATCTTGATTGGTTATTAAATTTACAATTTTAAAATATCAAACGACCTCTGATCGATTAACGGTCGATTTCGTTGGTCTTATTTTGTCGAATCTGATTTTTGGGTGGTCTCGGTTTGTTTCATGGTTTCCGAATTTGCGTCGCGGCTTTTTCGGGCACGCATTACGATGCGATCGATTTCTCCCGAACGCCTTTTGATTCACGATCAATTGATCGATTTGTGTTATTTAACACTGATTAACAACTTTATTGAGTTATACAGACTATAATCAGGTCGGGTTCAGGTTTGTGCAGATCCATATGTTACAAATATAAAAACCTCAAAGGGAGTCTCATCCTCGAGACTCGAGTCAAGGTTACTTTGTGTCTTATTTGGATCTCATCTGGCCATAAAAACTTCAAAGGGTTTTGAACCCATAAAAACCTCAAAGGGAAAACAAGCCATGTTCTTTCAATATATATAATTAAATGGTCTTGTTTTGACAGTTACCTAAAAGAATTGCGGTATCTTGCCTGCATATCTGCTTCAGTCTTCCATGTTGCCTCTTTAACATCATGTCGGTGCCATAGCACCTTTATTAGGAAAATTTCTGTGAAGCTTCTTTATAGTATTATTGAGTATATGTACTGGCCTCTCCTTGTATATTATGTCTGACTCCACGTCAAGGTTTTCGTAAATGATGATGTGTCGAGGTCGTGTGCATACTTCCTCAGATTGATAGGTGTGGAGAAAGGGTTACTCGATATACCACCTTACACATACGAGTAATAATTTCAAATGAACCAACATATCGACTTGCCATGAACACCAATCTCTGTATTTCTTTTCACGGGAGATATACGTAGAAACAACCCACCTCCTTCCTGTGTTCACAGATATTTCATTAGTATAAGAGATTAAATTGAATATTGATAAGTCATATTCTGAATGGATAAAGAGAAGATGTTCGGTTACTTGAAACTCTAAAACTCTTCTCCGACTATCTGCATAGCTTTTCTAGAGGTTATGTATCGTCGACAACTTTTGCCTTACAGGATCAACAATGACCCAATAGCATTGTGGCCACCTGGCGTCTTCGACGATCCAGTGATGAAATCCATAAAGATATTTTCCCACTTTCATTTGGGAAATGGAAGAGATTGTAATAACCATGGTGATCTCCTATGCTAAGCCTTGACCATCTGACAAGTCATGCATCTGCTAACCTGATGTGCCGCATTGCACTTCATCTCGATCCGCCAGAATGTTGGCATAGATTACGATACATCTTCATACTGCTAGGATGAGTAGACATTTGTGAACTGTGTGCTTTATCAAGAATTTCTACGCAATTGCTCATCGTTGGCCACAACAATGCAACCATCCTTCCGCGAAGTGGATTTAGTCACCACAAAATTATTATCTTTGTCCTTGATGGCACACATGTATGTATCTCGAATCCAAGGACCTGATCATTGACCTTCTAATGTGCAATCTTAAAGACTGCTGAATTGCTGAGGCACGACGATATACATAGATGCACTCTCATAAGGATGCCAATTAGTCAAAGCTACGAGTACGAGTATATTTCACATATATAGCTAGTTTTCCGTATGTGCATAAGCTTTCCTGCTAAGCGCATCAGCTACCATGTTTCCTTTATCAGAATTGTAAGAGATCGTGTAATCAAAATCCTTCAGTAGTTTAAACTATCGGTGTTGTCTCATGTTCGACTCTTTCTGATCATAGATGTACTTCAAACTCTTGTGATATGTGAAAATCTCCAAATTCCCCTCATAGAGATAGTGGTACTAGATCTTCAAAGCGAAAATAATTGCCACCAACTTCAAGTTATGGATGGAGTAACTCCGCTCATGCGGCCTCGACTAACATGATGCATAAGCCATCATGTGACCTTATTGCATCAGCACCGCTCCTAAACTTCTTCTGAAGCATCTGTATACACTGTATAATCCTGAGTGCATGAAGGAGTGAAAGAATGGGTGCAGTCGTCAATCTTTCCTTCAATGTCTTGAAGTCTTGTTCGTGTGCATCGTCCCAAATAAAAAGGAACTCCTATCTGAGTCAATCATGTCAAGGGAATAACAACTCAGGAAAAACAACTGACGAAGCGCTTGTAATAGCCCGCTAGTCCAAAGAAGCTCTGAATTTGTGTGATTGTCTTGGATTGCTCCCAAGACATGAATGTCTCCATCTTCACAGGGTCAACTGTGACACGTGCTCCAGATATGACATGCCCAAGGAATGAGATTTGGGATAACCATAACTCACACTTGTTTAGCTTAACATACTACTTATGCTCTTTAAGTGTGTCAAGGATTATCTTCATATCATTCGAATGTTTCCATTTATTTTGAGAATATATCATAACATTATTGATGAACAAAACCACAAACTTGTCCAAGTATGGACGAAAAATCATGTTCATCATGTTTATGAATGTTGCATGTGTATCCGTGAGCCCAAACAGCATCACAACAAACTCACAATGTTCGTATCGAATCCTAAATGATGTTTTCGGAATATTCGACTCGTAAATCCCCAGCTGATGGTAGTCAGATCGGAGATCGATCTTTGAAAACATTGAAGATCTCTGTAGTTGATCACATAGGATATTGGTTCTTCACCGTTTTCTTGTTCGGATGTATGTAACCAATGCATAATCTCATCGATTTATTCTTCTTTCAGACGAAATGAACTGGAGTATCCTAAGGTGTAGTGCTCGGTCTCACGAAACCTACGTCAAGTAACTTTTTAAACTACATTTTCAGCTTTCTCAACTTGGCTGACGCCATGCGATAACGAGCCATCGAGACCAGTTGTGTATCTAGTAGTAATGTGATCTCAAACTCAATCTCTCTTTTAGACAGTAAACCTGACAACTCATTAGAGAATACATTAAGGTAATCTGACACTATCGTGATGTCCTGAGACATCAGCTCTCCATCAGATGTCTCTCAGACAATTGCTAGATATGAATCACATTCCTGATCAACCAGTCACTGAGCTCTCAATACTGAGATATACTCCATTTTGGAGTCATGTAATGTACCCTTAATGGTAAACTCAAATAAGTCTGGAATCCTGAAGACAATCGTCTTCATGAAGTAATTAACTAGGCATAATGAGCTGACAGCTAATCCACTCACATAATCAGGTCACACTTGTCGAGTTGTAGTAGTAGACAGTCAATGATCATCTTGTGGCCACCAATCAACATTGGTAACCTTCTGACTATCAGTCTTATGCTGAACAACTAGCCACCCTGCCCATGGATGGGACAGAGAGGATCTGTGGCCTCTGCAACTCTACTTATTGAAGCTAGAACTCTAAGTTCATTCATCGATCCAGAATCAATTAAAACATAGAAACGTCGGTTCAGGATGCCATAGTTCTATGTAAGAACCGATACCATTAATAGTTGTTGTTCGCAGATATTTTTAACTGTGCTTTTTCTCTTCTTGGGATACAATACGGAAATTAGTTGCAATTGGTGACATCTATGGTCGTTGAATTTGAATGTCATATTTCCCTTTCGGACTCGCGACAAGTCAGAGGACTGTCGATATCCGAGAATTAATGCGATCGGAACTATAATACTATGAATGTATTTAGCGGGGTACCACTACTCTGATAACTGCCAACATTAACAACCAAGGATTTGTGCGATATAATGTGTATTAGTGTGCTAAATACACCTCATTCTTGCATATAAATGTATATTTGCATGTTATTTGTTGTTTTAATAACTAGGATTATTTTAATTCGTGAAAAGAATCGCCTTTTATGCCATCTTCAACCAGGCGGACCGATACGATATCAATATTTTACTACCTTGCCCTCCACAGAACTCTTGGTTCCAAACCCCTCATGACTAGGTAATCTCTTTTACAATATTGCACTAATTTACATTTTTCATTTATTTTAGTGAATAGATAAATCTTTATACCAAAAAAATATTGTCTCATTAATCATTATGTATTGAATCAAATGACTCATCTCGATGCCATGTACTGTCTTCCATGAACAAAACATGTGTTCTGAGTGTGCTTAACTTAGCTACTTCAATTCCAATTCCAATATTTATTAATCAACAATCAACATTAACAACGATATATTTGATATGCCCGATATGTGCTATATAAGGGTCATAGATGATCTATATATGTCATCTAAGTGTATATTTGTAAGTTATTTAATGTTTAAGAACTTGGATTAAATCCATTTCCAATATCTGTAAGTCATCAATCAACATTAACATCGATATGTTCGATATGGCCGATATGTGCGATATATGGGAATAAATGACCATATGCGTGATATAAGTGTGTATTAGTAGGTTATTTGTTGTCTTAACATCGTGGATGATCTTAATTTCTGAAAAACAGCAAAAATACCTTTTTTGAGCCGTTTTCGACATTTACATGGATATTGTCTATATATCGGCGATATATCCCGATATATCCTTTTCTGGACGGACAGATACGATATCGATATTCGATATCGATATTTCCTACCTTGCCTCATATAGTCTTCTATGAAACTTTAATTACCTTTGTATTAATGTGCACCAAAGTATATATAAAACAAAACTAAATTTAAAGGAATCGGAGTTCATATGTGAAACTTGGATTTTGGGACAATATTTTATATTGTAAATTGTTTATACTTTCACATACATATTTTAATCTTTTAAACTTCTTTCATTCATTTTGTGTCTTTCATTTATATTCTAACTAATGACAAAGAAGTTAAAAGTAAAAAAAATCAGAAAATCAAAGAGGAGAAATATAAAGGATACTGTATATGTTGACCTATAACCATGTGTATAACACCTATTTCTATTTCTATTTTATTTTATTCAAATAAAAAATAAAAAATAAATTAATATATATTATTATATTTTATTAAAATATATTATGCATATATTATTCAGAGAAAAATAAAGGAAAAAATAAAATCTTAAAATACAGGTATTTTATAACTATAAAATACCTAAAATTGTGTATCTTGTACTTATGATATAATTTGATTTTGAGATCTTGGTAGATCTCATTACAATCTACAAGTTTCATTTTGTTATTTTTATTTTGAATTTGTTATATGTTTTAATTATAATTTTCCTTTAATTTTTCCTTTCTTGATTTTCCGATGTTGACACTTGTGGGGATGGTCTTTGGTCAATAGTGTCATGAGGCACCTCTCCATTTTCACCCATCGCCACTTCAGACGTGCAAGTTGCCCCCGATCAACAACCTTAAGACCAATGCCTCCCGCTCTTGTGTACAACCACACCACACCGCCTAAGCCTCTGGAGTTGACTCGAATGGGTCAACTCCATCACTAACCCATCCCTCTCACATTCTAACAAATCCACACACTACATATCTCTTTCCTCCCTACGACTACACCCTAAATCCTATAGATACTATCGTTCAAATCAACTACTCCCTTGATCCACTCCTACATGAACACTACACGTCGTTAACCGACCACCACACATCCTACACGACCATGGCATCCACCACCATTGGGATAAAACCCAATCTCGCCAAACATTTATATTATCTGCCCTTAGGAGAGAATGAGGCACCTGCTTTCAACCATTCCCTGCGATAGCGAGAGTCCGTCATCGAGGCGACAACGTCACGTACACTGGAACCCCCTTGCGACAACTATAGCAAAGCACTACTAAGCCTCTTCATTTCCCGTCGTCGAAGCAGATCAAGGCGAAGACCATCTGTGAAGCTTCTGAGTTTCGCAACCAACTCAGGTGAAACCACACTCCACCTCATGTGGCTCCCTTCTTCCTTCAACATTTCTTTCCTTCTTTTTCCTATTTTCTTCTTCTTCTTCTTCTTCTTCTCCAATTCCTTTGATCAAAATCCACTATTTGTCCCCAATTTCAGCCTCTTCTCCGATCGACCAAACCCTCCAACCGACCATTGTTCGCCCTCACTCCCTCTCCTCTATGCTTCTTCCTCTATCTCCCATACCCCCCATCTCCGACTACAAACGATGCTGAATCTCAAGCTCCATTGCTTTGCAAGCATCAGAGTCACATTCCTTTTCTCCGGTCTATTGACCTACAAGCCGATCCTTGTTAGCTCGATCCCTGCCTTGCGCTGCTCTTGCAAGATCAACCATTGGGGGAGCTCCTTACAACAACTCTGCTTTGTCAGAGCAAGGATCTAGATCTACTCCGTAACCCGGCATCAGAGCCTCACATATGAGAAGAAAATGTAGGAGAGAGAAGGAGATCGAATCTACAACCTCCATCCGACAAGAAGGTCATTCAGATCTCCACCATCAAAGCACTTCATCCACCGATCATCAATCAAAAGCATCAACTCCACCACCGTGCTCTAAATGGAGGCACTCCAGCTGCAGGACCAGGGTAGAGAGATCCTTTCGCAACCACATGATCAACAACTCGCTTATGCAAGTTACTCATGTGACCAGGCAAATTGCCAAGCGCCCCTTTTTACGGTCTGGAAATGACCCAAGTGCCCCTGCTTTTTGTGCTTTTGGATTGATGCCCAGCCACTTCTCTAAATTTGTATATAAGTCTTTCATGACACTTTCTAGAGTTACTTTTATTTCCATAATTTGCAATTTAGTCCCATATGCTTATATTTCCTGAACTTCTTGAACCAAATTTTATGAAATTGATCTTGTTCTAAGAATATTTTCTCCTCTTGCCAATGAGATATTTAGGGAAATTTTCTGAGTCAAATTTAATTAATTTTGTACTTCTAATTGAAACATATATTTTGAGTTTAAAAATCAATATAAATTCAAGAATATTGTGGGAAAATATGAAACTTGGACATGTTGTGAATTTTTTATAAGAAAACTTTTGACATAGTCTCACTTAATTCCATCATCATTTGAGCCGTGTATAAATTAAATTGTGTATTGCTTGAATATTTCACTAAATTGAAAATACCCTTTGCCCGTCAATATACTCTATACTCCACAATTTATAGGGGATTTAGTTTTATGGGCTTTATTTCAAAAAATACAAAAAAACTCAAATCACGATTTTGTTGCATTTTCATTTTAATTAGTTAATATTAATCCAATAAATTCCAAAAAAAATACTAACTTGCATTTTCAACATTTTTGTTTTGAAAATATTGCACTTTTAAATTCATATTTAATTCACATTAAATCCAAAAGTTACAAAAAATGAAGCCTTGTTTAATTTCCTATTGAGGAAAATAAAATTAAGAATTTTTGGACTCATTTGGTACATAAATTCTATTTCCAGTTAGCCCTATTTCCCTGTAAAATGATTTTAAAATTTTTATTTGCTTTGTTTTTATTTTAATCCTATTGCTATATTTTCGAAATACCTAAAAACATCATAAAATTGTAAACAACTCAAAGTTAAATTGTATTTTTCGATTCCCTATTTTATTGTGTTTTTTGAAAAGTTTATTGTATTTTTATCACCACTAAATAATCAACCTCACTTTTGCTTCTTCCCTATTATATATGTGCAACATTATTTTTCCTTTTCTTTTGAAGTTAAAAAATGTTTTAAAAATATGCAAAATTAAAAATAAAAAAATCAAAATATAAAAACAGTTGATATTCATATTTGCATTGCATCTCACATTCCCAGCACTGCATTCACATGTGCACGTTACATAAATAATTGCATTTCCACCACACATTGTTTATATTTACATAAAGATTAAATTTACTGAATTGAATAAGTCAATTATTAAACGATTCACTGCCTCCTTGAATTTGACCTTGGTTTCTTGCCAAGGAAAATAAGAAACTCTTTTCGTAGAGATCCCCATCACATATATATTAGTTGTGGTATTTTTGATTAATTGAGTTTGTCCAATTATAGTACAATTCTATCGTATTAACTTAGGATGAAAACGGCTTTTCAGGAGACAGGAACCTCCTTGTAATAGGTTGCCTCCACATTGGAGGAAAATGAGACATACTATGTTGCGAATAGCGGAAGCATAACACACACACACGATCAATCATGCAAACACGAAGACCCATATTTACAATGTTCACCCGTAACTGGGCTACGTCCTTGGGTGGTGGCGTCGTCTTCCGAAATGACACAAAAGTGCCAACTCCGTTGCCTCTTGGCTCCTTATACTTCCGATGGTCACGAACTCCCCGAGTTATTCTCGCATTTCCTCATCCCTAACACATGGTCACCATCTCTATGCTTTATATTCACTCATCGATAGTCAAAGATCCTTATATACAACAAATTTGGAGAGATGTCAATAATGGCTTGAGAGGCCCACAAACTTCTTAATCATCGTTGGATCATATCGAGGTCTTCCTCTTCCCTTCGAGCCTCCATGATATCCTCCCAAACTCAACTAAGGTGTACAACTTATAGTGAGCTCATTAAGGTCTTCTTAATTCTCCGGGTCTCTCGAGCTTGCTCAAAGTCCCAATTTTTGAGGGTACGTGTAGCGAGGAACATTGATCTTCATCCTTGTAAAGATCCCCTTTTGAGAGGAATACCAAATTCTTAGGCCATGATACCAAGACCACCGCTCTACGTCCTTTACCCATGATCAATGCACTTGGACGCCTATCCTTGGCTAGTGCAGATAAGTCTTGTGCTTTGAGTTTCCGTTTTACACTTGAGCACACTTTTTACATGTGCTTTCACAACCTACTTTTCATTTATACACTAATAACATGTTCAACACTTTGACCAATAAGAGGGACGGGCAAACTCCAGGTTGAAAAATCCTTTGTCATTGGTCCTCCAACTTAAAGTCATAAGATCTTAAAAGTTGCATATGCGTCACGTCGAGGATCAATAAAAGTGCATCCAAAATCCACTTCTAAGTTACTAAAACAAATATGGTTGAGATAGCAGTTTGTATTGTTTATTTAAACTTGTAACACATGGTATTTCCAATCCATCTGTGATAGGTAATGCCCTTGATCAGGCTCACTTAATGAGTGTGATAAGGTAGGAGGTGAAGATCTTGACCACATGTCAGGGGCGCACTCCCTTGGTTTGATCCCTACTAAGATCGGAGCAGTTTTTACTTTATGGATTTCTGACCACCTTTGTTCAAGAACCATTATGAGGATCATTCCATTCTGCATGCTACCATAGCGGAGAGGCGTGGCTTGCCAATGCCGACTGATCTTAGGGACTCACCCTAATCTAATGCTTCTTGGGACATCATTTACCAACCAGCTATGAGACATCCCTCCTCTGGCTCACGATCATGCCTCGAGAGGCATGGAGTGTCTACTAAGGCTGTGGAATCCGCTTGGCGACAATGCTTGGAGCATCATCTACCAACCGTTGGCAAGGACCACCATCTTCAGCTGGTGAGCATGGTCCAAGGGCAAGCCTTGCAAATACTGACCGCTATCAGAGACTCTGCTTTACCAACCTCATATGAGACACTCCTCACCTTGCTTGCCATCATCTAATTGGAACATCAACATGCCCGTCCATCCACGAGGCATGGGTAACCACTCTCTTTCCTCACGTAACACAAGGCAGGATTTCCATCCAACATGTGATAATTGGCTACTTCCTCATCACATCAACATCGGAAAATCGGAGAGAAACCTTCCCTTATTTCCTCAATCATCAATGCCTAGTACCTCAACTTTCTGGATCATGCCTTTGATTAGCTTCCTCTCCTGACATTAAAGGATGTGAGGCAGATAGCTTATGCAAGGACTGATAAGGAGGGAAAATTTCATCTCCATGCTTGTTTTCTTGATTCGTTTACTGATATTGATGCTGGATATTCAGATTCGTGTTCGGCTGTGGATTCACAGCCATGCGCCATCACAAGGCATCAGTTGAATTTGTTCTGTGAGATGTGGAACCCGTTTACTCAAATCTGTTCCTGTAATAATAAGATAAGAAAATATAGCAAGGATGCAATTGGAAAAAAAATACCTTTTTTGAATTACGAGGAACCTAATTGTATGCCCATAGCCCATTTGTCTTCGCTAAGTATGCTGCTGTACAAGACCAAGGCTGTTGTAAATCGGTATGGGACATTGTTGACATTTGGATGCTGATCATGCACAGCAAACTCAGGCAGTGGGAATGTTGATCTGCTGACCAGTGCACTTTGGCAGATATTGCACCTTGTTGATAGGGTCTGCCTAAAAGATGCACAAAACAGGCATGGAGGAGAAATCTTCTAGTGATACTATAGTGGATTTATGATCTCAATAGATGACTTGAGCAATGTTTTAACATTTAATGCTAAAGAAGCTAGTGTAGGATGTGTTATAAATATTATGACCAACAAGACTGAAACTTAAAGAAGTAATGGGCTTAGATGAGGTTGGGAGCAGAGGCGACAGTGTTGATATATGTACAAACATCATTATCGATGGCGATTTAAGACAACGATAACAACCAAGCCTTGACTCACTTTAAGTGGGACCAACAACCTGGATTCATTGCTTTCAAACAAATCTAATTTGGTCGTCCCGAGCTTAAATTTCAAAAGTTTATATCCTTGTTAATAGTTTCCTTCAACATTTCTTCTCTCGGTACCCCCATCTTGCTAGGTTCTTATGTTTTTTGTACCATTGAATTTGGAGCATTAAATGGTATTATTTGCACATGTCTACCCACCTTAAATGAGTTTTCATCATATGATCTTCCATTGAATATTTGCTAGAAGTTAAAGCACGACTTAATGGTAGTTATTTGGCCACAACAAACACATCTGATCAAAATATTTTGCATGCTCTAAATGCGAGATATTAAGCTTTTTCAATGTTTTCACTTTGAATTTGCTTGTGAAGCGGAGAGGGAGAATCAAAATCTTTCAGGAACCATAAGGAATAGCAATATAGAATTCATTTTCCGATTATGTTTCGGTGTAATGTGGATTATAATCATCATAACACAGTGTATATATTTTTGCATTGCATTTATAACATGACCACAGCTGAACAACAACAATTGTGTCAGTTTATCTTGAGTGGAAGAGGACACCATTCTTGGAATTTTCTTTGTTCATTTGTTTTTTATTCTAAAATTTCTGTATGTACTGGTTGATTGAACTAAATGGGCTTTTCTTACCTCTTGGAACACAGCGCAACGTCCGCGATCTCCCATGTAGTCCTTGGGCAGTTCAAAACTTGTGTCATCATGTTGGGAGGGTATCTATTTTTCGATTCCGATCCTGGCATGGTGAGCTTGTGTGGAGCTGTTGTCGCCCTTGGTGGAATGACGGTTTACACCTCCATGAATATGAAAAGATCTGCAGATGGTGGTGGGGCTAGATTGCTGCCTAAGCATTCATCTGGGACTGATGGTGAAAGATTCGACCCGAAGGCCTCCGATCCCGTTTAATGGGTCTGACATTCAAAACCCACATCCAGGTTTTCGAAATCTAACTGCAACTAACGAGCCAGTTTTGACTATTCGTCTTCCTGTTTGTTCCTGAAAGTTGCATTTTCTGTACAGACATCTATTATTTGAAATATATGACAGGATGGTGAAGTTCAGAAGGTAATGATAGCTGCGGGAGTACCTTTTCTTTTTAACATGGATCTTTCTTTTTATTTGATGATGATCGTGCAGATACTTTCAGCTTCCAATGTACTGTTGCGTGCTGAATGATTAAAATCTAGAACCATGTACCATCATAGATCACTGCACAACTAGAAGTAACCCACGAGATGAGAAGATAATGATGCAAGATTATTTAAAAATATGAGCCAAAATCGGGCGTTGCAGTCTAACGATGAGTTTTGAGTGACTTGTATTGTTAGATTTTATACTATGCTCACGTGTGACTCAAATATCATGTATAAATGGTGCTTGTTCACATGATTTCAGAAATGGAAACTAGTTTCCTCCCAGCACATTGAGTGATGCAATTACAACAATGTGATGGGAGGACAGATAAATGTGATTATTGCCTGTTAGAATCTAGGTTGATTGTTCTAGACGGTTCAAATTGATTGACTCAAGTGTGAATGCGAAGACTTGGAGCATATTTTGTTGAATGAAAACTAGAACAAATGTGTGTGTGGGGAGGGGGGGGAGTTCCCTATGAGTTCAGAGCTCATTAGAACTGTAATGAGCACCCTCATTTTTGCAAGTGTTTACAATCATTTTAAGCTGAATATTTATTGTTTTCCAAATGCTATATCATATTATTACTATTAATGATCATTTTCACAAAAAACAAACCTTAAAATAATTCAAAATGATCGTTTGTAATTGGGATATTTACACCCATAACCTTGAATAGTGTTAGAAAATAGGAAGTGGAAGCGAAACATGGAAAAAGATAAAGAAAATAAGAACAACGGGATTTTACGTGGAACCCTACTCCGTGAGGAGCGGGATGAAACCACGGGAGAAGCCCTCAAAGGGGCATGTTATGCATTGCTTTTTCTCATCTGATACAGGAGGCCTGGGGCTCCTTATATAGCCTCCACGGAGCCTCCAAGTCCCACCACTGGACAACGTGGGACTAAACAACTGGATGGGGTAAATGGATCCTCCCTCCTACAACACAATAGGCGCACATAACAAATACTCTAACACTCCCCCTCAAGCTGGAGCATGCAACGCTCAGCTTGGACAAACAGAAAGAGACTCAACTCAACGCTATAGGACACTACGGACAATATCAACCCAACGCGCACAACTGTTGCTGTCAAGGGGAGCAGCACGCCTGGCAGGGAGTCCCTTGTTAGGGCTACAGGGCACGCTAGGCGATCACGCTTGAGCATAGTGGGGTTCCTGGTGATCCCGCTAGGAGTGCCTGGGTGTCCTACTGATCACGCTAGCAGCGCCTGGCAGAGGCATGAAGAGGCTTGACGCGACGCTCGAGGGGCTTGTCGACGACGCCAGGAGTACCTAGTGGTGCGAGGGGCACATATCGACGCTCGTGGGGGTCGGGTTGAGGCCCTAGGGCGCATGGCAGCGCGAGGCTTGAGGCGGCGCTAGTTTGGAGAGGAGGTCAGAGGAGAGGTCGGTGGCGACAGCGGGTTTTAGGTCAGAACACCGGTCTAGGACCGTTGCTTTGATACCATGTGGAAAAAGAATGAAAGAATAAAAATGCTTGTTTTATTCTAGAGGTCTAAGGGTCCTTATATAGGACAAAACCCTAGAGAGCTCAAAGAAGAAAATACATAAATACCACATAGAATATTCTTGTCACATAGAATATTCTCTTAACGTATACTCCTACCACTTAGAATATTCTCCTAACATATATACTCCTAACAATAACTTATTCTTAATATTGGTAATCATTTTCATAAAAAGCAATCTTTAAATTAATACAAAATGATCATTAGAATAGAAAATATATCAATAATACAAATAAAGATACAATTATTTCATATTAGTCCAAAGTTCTCTTTTTTGTTGAAATGATTATTAGTAGCAAAAATTTGTATAACATTCGTAAACCAATAAGGATTGTACTCAAAATAATAGAAAACGTAAATAAAAACGAGTTCTTTTTTAAGGGAGCAAGTCATGTCTTATCTGCCAACAATGGAGTTTAGAGAGCGGGGAATGGTCTCTTTTGACCATTCTCCAGTAACACAGTTACATAGCGAGTGTACATCAAGATTATGGGCCATGGTAACCATATTCCTTTTGGTGTGAGCTAATTTAAGGGTGGGTGACCTTGATAGCTCAGAGATCGAGTCTTCTACAATCTTTTTGATAGTCCATTTTGAGGGGCGCTGCAAATTGACCATGTTGACCACCATCTTGCAATCAGAATAAATGATTGTCCGTAGATCATGGAAGTAGTTTCCTAGTTTGATTCCCTCATTAATGGCTCGAGCTTTATCTTCTTTAGGACTATGGATCGTGAACTCACTGCATTATATCCGGATAATATCATTGCTATTAGAGCACACCAGGCCAAAAGCAACCTTGTGTGAGTCATACACAACGTCAACAACGACTTTGATTCGGGGGTTTTGTTCTGATGCTTGAGAGGAGTGCGTGTGTATTGGGGCAACTTCTGTCTTGTGTGTCAGGTTTGTTAGGATCATCTTGCATGAAACTTCGTTGATTCCATGTTTTTAACCTGTGAATAGTATGGATTGGATTCGAGGATGAGGCATTATGCTTACAGCTGCACAGAGAAGGGGAAGGAAGGATTCCACATTTTTGTCCTTGATCAGTCCAAATCTAAATTTGATTTTGTTGTCTTCAGGCTTTGTATGCCTCCCAATGCCTAACCACAAGGCACGTGCATAAGGACAGGTCCTAAAAATATGATCCTCGTCTTCCGGCTGGACCTGGCAAATGGGGCATGTGCTATCATATCCGCGTATTCTTTGTGCTAGTCTTGTACCTGTTGGCAAACATTGTGAGATAAACTTCCACATGAAAAGTTTTACACGGGGATCTAGTGATTTGCAGGCCCATGTGATTTTTTATTTGCTCAGAGCATATACGTCAATTCTGCTTCTATCTTGTGCTAACTGTTGGTAAATTTATTTGACCGTGAAAGTCCATGTAGGACACGGTTTCCGTATAAGCGAGTCATACTGGCTAGGTCTTGTGAT
Organism: Ottelia alismoides; assembly: GCA_037367405.1. Classification (NCBI taxonomy): domain Eukaryota; kingdom Viridiplantae; phylum Streptophyta; class Magnoliopsida; order Alismatales; family Hydrocharitaceae; genus Ottelia; species Ottelia alismoides. The sequence continues at coordinate 55,625 of JAZKJV010007539.1, read as the reverse complement.
GCCTGGGAGTATTTGTTGTATTATTCCTGGGTGGAAATATTTTGTTAACGATGGGACATTCCAGTTGCCCTTGTCATCCATGAGTTGGGAGACCTTGCTGGGCATTCGTCCTGCATACGTTTTAGGGGTGACAAGTTCCTCATGATGGAGTAGCCATTTGTCTCTCCATATGAGGGTGGAGGCGCCATTCCCTACCAAGTTGATGGTATTGCTAAAGAGTATCGGTCTAACCTGCATGAGTGCCTTCCAGAGTGGGGAGGAGACAATGTTTGTTTTACAGCCCAGAAGTCTTCCTCAGAATAGTATTTTGACTGTATGATATTCTTCCATAAGGTTGTCCGACCAGTCTCCAACAATTTCCATGCAAGCTTTAAGATCAATGCCATATTCTTGTCCTTTGCCTTTTTGATGCCTAGTCCACCTAAGTGCTTGGGGATAGTTATCTGGTCCCATGCCTTAATATAACAATGTCTTTGTTCCTTCTGAAATCCCCACTAGAAGTCTCTTGCCAGACCGTTTATGGCATTGCAAGATTTCATGGGAAGGAGTGACGTGCTCATGATATAGAGTGGGACCAAAGTGAGGGAGTTGGATATTAGGATTGTCTTGCCTGCTTGTGAGAGTACTTTGCCTTTCCATCCGGATAACCTCGCTTGTAGTCTGTTGATGGTGTAGTCATTTGAATGGGCTGAAGGTCTTTGATGTTGTAAAGGGACTCCTAAGTATATTTCATCCTTGAAGGTGTTATATATCTCGATTCTGGTCATAATGGTTTGTTGAGTATGCATAGGTGTACCTTTACTGAAGGTAAATCTAGACTTATGGTAGATTTTGTGTGTAGGTGTATTATTGATGAGCAGACTCAAGGTGCATGTGGTGATGTAGGAGTTGACCAAATTAACTAACCTCATGGGGATATACAATTGTCTTAATAAATCCATGATAAAGCGCCATTCCATCTGGTCGAAGGCTTTCTCCATAGCTCCGATCGAGGATAAGATGAGAGAAAACCGCTTAAGATGATTTGGTCATTTGCAAAGAAGGTCGGCTAATACACCAGTTAGGGGATGTGAGTTTTGGGATGTTGAGTTGTCTAAGGGTTTGCTGACCCTTTCCATTTTGAGCAGTATTGGTGCATGATCGCTATGAATTGGCGGTAGGTGAAGGACTCCTGCATTAGGATAACTATTATTCCAATCCGGTGTCGCAAAATCTCTGTCTAGCCTTTCTTTAATTGAGTGATTGAGGGATCTCTTATTGCTGCATGTAAAAAACTTTCCTGTAAATCCGAGATCTACAATGACAGAATGTATTCAGGTAGGAGAGCTCACAACCTGAGCTATATCTTCCTCCAAGCTTGTCTTCGTGGCTTAGTATGATGTTGAAATCTCCAATGACTAATAGCTTAGTGTGTAGAGTCAAGGTGAAATCGCTAACATCTTCCCAAAACGCTCTCTTCTTTGTGTGTCTTAGAGTTCCATATATGCACATTAGATGCCAGGTTTCGCACCCAATTTTACGAATTTCGACTTGCAATGTACGCTTCAGTAGAGTTGATGAGACTAATGTTGATGTGTTTTTAAAACAGTAGAGCAAGTCCTGCTGCCTTCCCTTGGGCGTCAACTTTACAGTAGTTGTATCCTTTAATTCCTTTCATTATCCTTTGCAATTCGTAGGCATTACTATGGGTTTTCGAGATAAAGAAACACACGGGAGATGTTGCTCTGAGAAGACGTTTGAGATGTCGAGCTGCAGTGGCGCTTCTCAAACCCTTGCAGTTCCATGATAGTATACTCATTGGTTCTCTTGTAGTTGTTGGGGGTCAGCTGTCAAAGCCCCATTGGATTGTGGACATGCTTCTGATGTTGAAGCTGGGAGGTCTTCACTTATCTTTTTTGCATGGTCTGTGATTTCTTCCATTTCTATGTGTTGGAGTATTTGGTTGTGCGTAGGTTGAGTTGTAGATGGGTAAATGGATACCTCCAGGATCCATTTACCCCATATATATGTTTAGTCCCACATCTACCAACGGTGGGACTTGGAGGCTCTGTGGAGGCTATATAAGGAGCCCCATACCTCTTGTATCCATTGAGAAAATCAATAGACATATATGGCCCTTTGAGGCGTTCTCCCGTGGTTTCATCCCGCTTCTTAGGGACTAGGGTTCCACGTAAAAATCCCGTGTGTTCTTCATATTTTCTTTATCATTATTCCTGATACACTTCCGCATTCCTATTTTCTAAAATGGTATCAGAGTGGGTTTGATTCTCGAGGAATTATTTTCACTAGTTTTATTCGAGATTCGATTATCGATTGTTCTTTTTGATTCAAGTTTTGTAAGTTCTAGGGTTTCCATTGAAACCCTAATTTCTGAAGTTCTGGTTGCCGCAATCCTTCACATTCATGTATCCTTTGGCGGCGCGTTTCCATGCCCTCTGCAATATTCCAGGCACTGCAGATGTGCAGCGATCCTAGCAGGCAATGGCGTGCCTGTTTCTCGATGATGGCGGCATATTCCAGGCGGTGATAGACGATCGTGTTTCATGGCGGGCCTCTCCTCCAGTCGTCGTCATTCCTGATGTTCCAAGAAATAGGGTTTCATTGAAACCCTAATTTTGCCTAGCAGTAGGCATCTCCAGGGCTCTTCATCATGCTGCGGCGGTCTTCCAACAAGACGTTTGCACTCGCTCCAAGCCCCAAGCACGACCTCAGGCGATGGCGGCCGCTCTCATCACGATGGCGATCCTCCAATGGCTCTCCCGCTTGCACAAGACTCGCGCAGCCTCGAGGTTCTCCTGGCGATGTCGTCAACGACGGCCCCATGGTTTCTCCTCCCCTGCGAAGTCAGGGCATTGCGCGAGCCCCAATCCCTACCCTCTAGCCACGCCATCGTGATGCTCCTCCAAGTGGCGATGCTTCAAATGGTACTGCTTCTCGCACGATCCCATGCGCGTTTGGCTCCAACCCTCCAAGCGGCGATGATGCTCCATGCCAAGCGGCTTGTCGGTGGCGATCTGTAGCCCCCCTCATGATCCTAGATGGCGTGCCTTCCTTCTCCCTTCGCGTCAGGCAACGCATCGCAGACGCAAGGTGCATCTTTCCGCTGACAGGAGCAAGCATCACCCTCCAGCCCTTCGTCGATACGCCATTGTCCCCAGGAGACGTGAAGAACACCCCATCGGGGGGGCTGGTCCTTTGAAGGGGTTCTTGGGAACCCTAAAATGGGGGCCACTCGGTTTTTTATTTAAAAAGAATTTTTAGAGCCCAACCGGTTGTATTTAAAAAAAATAAACAAACTGCAGTAAAAAATGGGGGAGGCTGCAATGTGTTGGGCCCTTTTTGGGTCGAGTTAACTTGTTACAAAAAGAAAAGAAAAAGGCACGTACAAAAAAAAGCCGTACGCAAAATATTTTTTTTAAAAAAAGGGAAAAAATGTGTGTGAACGACTTATTTAAAAAAAAGAGAAGAGCAAAAGCCATAAAAAAAGAAAAAAAAAGGATGAAACAGCTTTAAAAAATGATTAAAAAAGTGAAATGATGATGATTTGAAAAGCCGAGAAAAATTGTGATTGGCTTATTGATGTTTTGTTCTCCCCAATTTTATTTTCTTCTCCCAACATATTCAGTATCATGTGTTCCGACTAGTATGGGAGAAAAGGGGGACTATTGTGTAGAGTCACAGGTCAGGTTTCATATTCAGATTCTCCAGATTCTAGACCAACTAGTTTCCAGACTCTACAGATAATCAGATGTTCAGACTTGACGTCAGATTCCGAGTCTTTTGCAGTGGTCCCCATCATTCTTGTTTTCAGCCAGAGTTTTCATGTGATCCATAAGGACTCCGGAGTAGAGGACCATTCCCTATGCCATGTTGGCTAGGGTTTTCATATGGTATCATAGAGACTCCAGAGTAGATTACCATTCTCTGTGCCAGATGTGAGAGACCCTGTTCTTCGACGAGGAGACTTTCAGACTTTATTCTCCAACGACCGTGGACTCCGACGAGGATTGCACTCCACGACCTTTTTCAGTTCGGCCCTTTTCAGAGATGGAGCAGTTGTCCACATGTTGTGGCGGGCCAGAGTACTCCGACGAGGAGACTCATTTCAGTTGCAGTGACTCTGACAGGCACAGTACAGAGCACATGCTCTCCAACGAGGAGATTCCGTTGACTCACATTCCAGCCTGTTCGTCCTCTTCACCTGCACGACATGAGAAGCAACATCCTCGACAGCAGTTGTCAGTTGTGTGTGTTGAGTTGATATTGTATGTAGTGTCATGTAGCCTGAGTTGAGTTTCTTTCTGTTTGTCCAAGCTGAGCATTGCATGCTCCAGCTTGAGGGGGAGTGTTGGAGTATTTGGTTGTGCGCAGGTTGAGTTGTAGATAGGTAAATGGATAACTCCAGGATCCATTTACCCCATCCATGTGTTTAGTCCCACATCTACCAACGGTGGGACTTGAAGGTTCTGTGGAGGCTATATAAGGAGCCCTAGACCTCTTGTATCCATTGAGAAAATCAATAGACACATATGGTCCTTTGAGGCCTTCTCCTGTGGTTTCATCCCGCTCCTTAGGGAGTAGGGTTCCACGTAAAAATCCTGTGTATTCTTCATATTTTCTTTATCATTATTTCTAATACGCTTCCGCATCCTATTTTCTAACACTATGTCCAGGTATTCCACCCCTTCGATACATGCATGTTGTGACTGATTGCCCTTCTTCATCGAGACCTCTTCTTTGTTCTGTCTTTTTTTTCTCTCGATGGGGCGAACATCAGTAGTTGGTATAGGCTCTCTGCTGTGGTGTAGAGTGGACTATGTTATCTTTGGAGGAGCTAGGGTCCAAGTGGATCAAGGTGAGCTCATTATGTTTTCTGGGAAAGTCCAGAGGAGATTGTTTGGGATGGGGTAGGTTGAATGTACGGTGTTTGTTGATAGGACATTGGACGGGCTAGGATGAAGGTTGTTTATATTAGTGGAATGGTTCACGGGAAGTATTGACATTAGTACGACATTGGGGATGGGATTGCAATGGGTTGTGACGATAGGATGCGTGGCTTCGGTGGTTGTGGTGTTAGGGAGGCGAAAGGATGCTCTTGGTTTATACGAGAATGGATTTGAAAGGTTGGGGCTCCAGTGTTTACGCTTGCATCAATGTCGATATTCCTGTTGTTGGGGTCAAGATCATTTTGCCTCCAAATATCACATGTTGCATGGTCCTTTCCAATTTCCTCCCCTGATGGGGCTTTAGGTTCTCTTGGATGAGATAGTTCATTTGCTAAGGTGAGTGATGTAGATGTGTTTGTCCTTTCGATTAGCACATATTGGGATGGATGATCCATAGAATGTCGCCTGGTGAATACAAATTTGCTTTCCTTAAAGCATGCTTTTAGATCCTATGAGAATTTTCATTGGAGGCTTGCTTCTGCGAGATCTTTCAGTTGGCTTGAGGCCACCTTCTCGACGAGCCATTTGCGTCTTATTACTACCTCGCACCAGTCCACAAAAGGTGCAGAATCGCGGAAGACTCTCGTACTGAAGAGGTAAGGTAATCACCTTACCTTCTGGGGCACTGATCTTTAGCTCTTTCTTTATGGGTTTGGTGACATATAGCAACACCTTGACTCTATCATAGCAAGAGGTACTTCTACCTATGTCTGGGGCGAAGTCCATGACCTTTCCCAAGGGGTTTAATATTTTTAGGTAAGACTTCTTGGTTTGGCACTGAGACGGGGTTTTATATATTTGTACCCAAAAAAGGGAGTAGGTGAAATTGTAATCATCAATGGAAAGATTAGGTTGCTCCTTTTCTAAAAGCATTAAATTACCTTCAAAGTGCCATGGAGCTCGGTTCCATATGATCTTGCGGTCGACTTGAGATCTGAACCCTGCCTTCCAACATCTAGCTCCCGCCTCCTATATGAGCGGTGTCTGGGAAGTTCTCCAGGCTTTCCTGACCATTTCTAGCCATCCTTTCTCTCGGAAGGGATTATCACTTAGAAACTTAAAGAACATACAATACTTCCAAGCTTCCGTATCCGTTGAGTCCGCATCCGAGACATGCACCGATTGTGCTGCTTCGCTGTCTGTATGCGACAGTTCTTGGAGGTACTTGATGATCTCCTCTTCATTGGGTTCTGTTGTGAAAAATGAAAGAGATGTTTATTCCTTGGGCCCTAGGCTCTCTTATATAGGGAGAGACCTATGGGCAAATTACATAAAGTGAACAGAAGAACAGAAAATATATAAACGATACATAAATGTAAAGTATATATCTCTACAGTTCCCCTCAAGATGGAGCATAGATATTTATCATGCTCAGCTTGGACGAACACTTTTGGAAGAGCCCTCTTAGTAGGGCTTTAGTGAAAATGTCTGTCGTTTGGTCCCTCGAGCTGACATGAGATGTAGCAATGAAGTCCTTTTGGATCATATCACGTATATAATGACAGTCAACCTCAATGTGCTTTGTCCTCTCGTGGAATGCAAGATTATTAACAACAAATAAGGCAACCTGATTGTCGCATTCCAGTGACATGGGAAGAGGTATATCTATATGTAATTCAGTTAGGACTGCTCGAACCCACGTCATCTCTGTGCATGCTTGTGCCATAGCTCTATACTCAGATTCGACACTAGATCTAGCAACAATAGTTTGCTTCTTACTTTTCCATGATACTAGTGAGTCTCCAACAAATATAGCGAATCTGGACGTGGACTTCTTGTCCTTGGGGCACGCTGCACGGTCTGCATATGCACATGCTGAAATAGTAATAGAGCTACCTCTTTTGAATAGCATCCCTGCACCTGGAGATGATTTAAGGTACCTTAGTATCATTTGTATTGCATCCATATGAACCTGACGAGGTTGTTCCATGAATTGGCTCACCCGGTTGACTGCAAACGAAATATCAGGTCTTGTAATGGTAACGTAAAGAAGCTTTCCAACCAGCTCCCGGTATCTTCTCCTGTCCACCTCATCAGTATCATCATCATAGAGCTTCATGCTTGGATCCATGGGTGTAGTTGCAGGTCTACATCCAAGCATACCTGTGTCACTTAGTAGTTCGGTAACATATTTTCTCTGAGTCATTACAAGCCCCTGTTGATTTCTGGCAAACTCCAATCCCAGAAAATATCTAAGTAGTCCTAGGTCTTTGATAATAAATTCACGACCCAGAAATTCCTTCGCCCTCTTTATTCCTTGCATATCATCTCCTGTAATAAGAATGTCATCCGCATACACCATAATAACAGTCGTACCTCTGGATGTTTTCTGTATAAAAAGGGAATGGTTTGCATTCGAACGTTTTTGTTTCTCAAACAAGTTTGAGAGCTTTTGGAACCAAGCTCTAAGGCTTTGCTTAAGGCCATAGATCGCCTTGTGAAGTCTACATACCTGTGAACACTCCCCCTCAACAACAAATCCAGGTGGTTGTTGCATGTAGACTTCCTCTTGAAGATCACCATACAGAAATGCATTCTTGACATCTAACTGAATCAACGACCAATCTCGAACCACAACAACAGAGAGAAGAATCCGTAAGGTAGAATGACGAGCAACAGGGGTGAATGTGTCAAAATAATCCACCCTGTATGTCTGAGTGAACCCTCGTACAACCAGTCGTGCCTTGTATCTGTCGATGCTACCATCTGCATTTTGCTTAACTGTAAAAACCCATTTACAGCTTACTATAGACACTCCAGTAGGAGCTGGGACAAGACTCCAAGTACCTCTCGACTGAAGAGCAACTATCTCTTCTTCCATCACTAAACGCCACCGATTATCCTTCAGAGCTTCTTGATAATTTCGTGGAATGGCCACGACTGATAATGCAACTGTAAATTTCCTGAAATCGCCAGTCAAGCAATCAAAGGAGATCAAAAAAGCTATAGGATATGACACATAGCTACGCTTCTGCTTTCGAAGCATAATAGGAAGGTCTAAATCAACAGCCTCCACATCTGTCCCCTGTAAAGAATCCTGCTCAGGTAGACCATTAAACCCATCATTAGAAGTTGTGTTCTCAGAACATACCTCATGCGTGCTAGATGATGAGCGGTGACCATGAGCAGAAGCATGCCGACGGGTATAGTGGTGTGACAATGGTGGAACTTGGACTGTAATAGGAAGCGGAGGTGGCGAAGGTAGTGGTGGTGGTGGTGAAGGAGATGGTGATGGTGGAGGTGGTGGAAGTGATGGTGGTGGTGTTGTCATGTATATGTCTTCATCAGTGTTTGAAGACGTCAATCGATCACCTGTAGGAGAAAAATGCATCACGGACTCGAAAAAGGTGACATCGACTCTAACGTAATACTTCCTGCGCATTGGATCATAACACTTGTACCCTTTCTGTGTCCTGGAGTACCCGACAAAGACACACTTGACAGCTCTAGGAGAGAGCTTGTCAATATCTGGAGACAACTGGTGGACGAAGGCGACTGATCCAAACACATGAGGAGTAAGTGAGAACAATTCCTTTTCAGGAAAGGCTAGAGAGAGGAATTTTCTCACCTAAGACTGACGAGGGCATGCGATTAATGAGATAACATGCCGTTAGAACAGCATCGCCCCCAAAAGAATGAGGAGCATGACTCTGAATGGGAAGCATCCTAATGACATCAAGCAAATGTCGATGTTTCCTTTCTGCAACACCATTTTGTTGGGAAGTATATGCACTTGATATTTGATGAATAATTCCTTGGGTGGAAAAATAATTGGAGAGAGTATTAGTACATAATTCCAAGGCATTATCAATTTTCAAAATTTTCACAGAAGCAGAAAAACATTACGTACTTTGGTTAAGAAATTTTTGATAGCATACCCAGCTTCAAATTTTCTCTTTAATAAAAAGATCCAAGGCAGACGAGAGAAATCATCATCAACAACTAGATAAAATCTATGCTCCTGGTGATCAGGAACACGACTGGGACCCCAAATATCTATATGAAACAACTAAAAAATGAAGCTACTGCTCCGACTCTTACGACTGGGAAAGGTGGATCGATGATGCTTTCCCATCTGACATGCCTCACATTGAAAGGACGTGTGAGGCGAGATCTGAGGCAGAACACAACACAATTTTTGGAGCGGGAGATGACCAAAATGCAGGTGCCACATAAATGGTGAGACTGGTCCAACAGATAGAGAGGAGATTCCGACATAGGGAGTTCGAACTAGGCGATAGAAACCGCCTGCTCATGGCCACAACCAATCACTTTGCCCGTAAGAATGTCCTGAAAAACAAGAGAGGATGGGTCAAAAATGGCTCGACAATGTAAATCCTTCGTAATCTGACTAATGGACAACAAATTCATAGAGAAATCAAGTGCATGCTACACATTCTGTAGATGCATAGAGGACGTCAAGCTAATCTCCCCCTGACCAGTGATTGGAGAGTGAGTCCCATTTGCAATAACCATAGTACGTCCTGGAGGAACCCGTCTGTAGGCTGTAAGTTGACCCCTGTCTCCACACAGATGATGTGTGGTACCAGAGTCCATAATCCATTCTATAGTATCAGATCCACTACTTCTAGTGAGTGCATAAGTACTACCTGAGGTGCTGGAGGAGGCTGAAGCAGCTACATCTGAATGATTCTCGGGGACCGTCGAAGGTGTCATAGGACTGGAGGGAGGTATAATGTCCCTCAATCGTGCTACAAGATCCTCAAAACGTTGATCCAAAGAGGAAGCAGCTGGGGACTCAATCTGTTCGACCACTCCGGCAGAAGCAGGGAATCCATGCTTGGAGTAGCATGTATCCTCTGTATGTCCAGGATGATGGCAGAAAGTACATGGCCGACGAACACGACCTCCCCTGCTCCGAGGTCTGGACCCACGAAACTGAGAAGATCATCCGCGACCTCGGGATGCCGCCATTGCTTAGGATGTCTGACTGGCAGTAGAAGATGGAATAGTAATTCGACTGAGTCTGCGGAAGGCTTCCTCCATAGGAGGAATAACAGAATCTGCCAAAATCTGGGAACGGGCCGTCTGATACTCAGGATCAAGGGCTGCCAAGAACACACCAACAATGTTGGCATTCCTATAAGTCTTTTGCTGCTCAAGGGTAGATGTGAGAGGCATGAAGCTATAGAGCTTCTCGAACATCCCACGCAGGGATGTATATAATGAGTGGAGAGGCCGTTCATTCTGTTTGATAGTAAAGATATCATGTTGAAGTTGCAGAATCTTCGTCTCGTTCTTTGCATGTGAATAAGTAGCAGCAAGAATATCCCACATCGCCTTGGTTGTGGGCTGATGGAGTATATCACTGACGATCTCTATTGCCAACGTACCTAAAAGCCAAACCTTGGCATATGCATCATCCGCCTCCCATGAGGCGTTAACCCCAGTCTTCTCAGTCCGTTCTTCCTCGATAAGGAAGTGTTTCTTACCATTAGACTTCACCATGCTCATGAACTACATAGCCCACAGTTCATAGTTTGACCCATCCATCTTTACTATAGGCGCAGGACTCTGAAGGCGCCTGTGGAGGGAATGTCGACCTTGTTCTCTGACATGAGAGCTTGAGAAGACTAGGGTTGAAGACTAGACAAGTTCTTGTCTACACTGACATAGAGATTGGATTGCACGTGTAGAGTCATGTAACCAATCTGATCAAGGAATAGGATTGGACGGTGGTGCTTCTAAAGGAGGGCGACGACAGTCCTTTTTGGAGTTACAGGAGGGCCACAGTCACACCGCTGCCGCGCGTCGCGCGTAGAAGGCTGCGGGACCGGATTGCGAGCCCGCGTGGAGGGGGGACGCAGACCCTGCTGTCGATGCTAGGCGGGGGCTGCGATGCACGGAGGGGGTCCGCGTGGAAGGGCAAAGGTGCGCGGAAGGAGCTGCGGGGCTGGGCTACGACGCCAGGCGGGGGCATGCGGAAGGGCAATGGCGCGAGAGGGATCCGACATCACGAGAGGGGACCGACGGCGAGAGAGAGAGAGAGAGGGTTGGGCGACGCGCATGCAAGAGGGTTGGGGTGGGGCTAGGGTTAGGGTTTCAGAGCTCCAGTCTAGGACCGCCGCTCTGATACCATGTTGGGAAAAACGAAAGGGATGTTTATTCCTTGGACCCTAGGCTTTCTTATATAGGGAGATACCTATGGGCAAATTACATAAAGTGAACTTAAGAACAGAAAATATATAAATGATACATAAATGTAAAGTATATATCTCTACAGGTTCCATTTCATCAATGGTCGAGTACCTTAGGGGAAGCGCGAACTCCCCACAAAGGAATCCTGTAGCTTCTAGCCTTCAATGGCACAAGAGGGGTGTTGGAAATTGGGAGCGATGGAACAACTGCAGAAGCTGTGTACTACAACTACATTTCCTGCTCCGCCCAAAGCACAGAGGATGATTTTATTTGCGAGGAGGGCACAACTAGAAGGGGTCTGATCCCCGTACGAACAACCCTACTCGAGGCAGCATGGGCGAGGAAGCTATCCACGGGTGGGCGGAGACACGCGAGCTTTCCAGGGGTGACCGGAGGAAACCTACTTCCCCAAGACAATGGAGGGGCTGGAACTCATCGCTGGGCGAGGAAGGCGAGATTCTCCACAGAACGACGATGGGATCTAGGCGCTTCAGACGTATGACGGAGGAACCCTAGTTTCGCCAGAGCCGAGCATGCTCTGGGGAGGGAGGGGGTTAGTTCGTTCTATGGAACTTTGCCCAACGATTATTTGACCCGTGCAGAACCATGCTGGGTCGTGAGGCCTGCACCCATGCGAGATGGAGGGCAAAGCAACCTACCTCGACGGTGGGGAAAGACTCCTCGTTACAAGGAGGAAACCTGGGGAACATACTTTGCTTCGAGGAGAGAAGGTGGGGAGGATACCGTTGCTGTGTGGAAGGAGGGATGGGGAACCACCTCGTCGGTGGGGAGGAGAACGCCTCTTGCAGGGGGAGAGGAAAGAATCGCCTCTCCGTGAGGGAGAAGGGAACCAACTTAAGTAAAAATGAGTTTACAATCCAAATGGGCTCATGGCTCATTGGAAAATTTACCCATCCGTCCGTCGATTTCTAAGTTCTCTACCATTGGACGGAGAAGAGAGGAAAATGCCCATCCACGAAGGAATCGATTGGCTCCCATTTCCTCTCCCCTCCTCGTGCCATAACCCCGTCCCCAAACAATCCTTCCTCCCCCGTCGCGCCCTAAACACTCCCCGCGTGCCCTCCTTATCCAATCACCGTCTCTTCCTCCAGCGACACTCTCCCCTCTCCTTCCCATGTGCTACCTCTCACCTGCGCACTCGTCCTCCGACAGGGCACATGCTTCTTCCCTGTGTGGCAGCACCCTGCACACCCATACCCTCCTTCTTCGCTTCCCGTGCTTTACCTCAGATACCATGTAGGGGCATGTAGTTATCAGCGAGAAGAAGTAGCTTTGTAGCTTGCACAAGTTACTGATGAAGATTACCATGGAGGAAATGAAGATGATCAGCTTGCAGAACACCATGGAAGGGAAGAGAGAGTGACTATTCTGAACCCGACATTGAGAGAGACAGTCCTGGTGCTGGCTAGGTAATTCAGTGGATTCATATTCCACCAATCCACAGACATTTCGAGCTGAAGCTACAGCTCCTATCTCTTTCCTCATTCCATGGGAATATCATGAAGAACCATACATCCACCTGCAGACGTTCGGCTGCATCTGTGGCATTATACATTACCCCAACATTCCGTTGGGTATTGTCAAAATGACTGCCTTCTCGTTCAGCCTTCAGGATAAGGCCTTATACTAGATCAACCTTATGGAGAAGGTGGTGTCGTCTAAATCAGATGCGCGCCAGTTAGTGAGTACTTGGAGATTGATTCGATTGGCGAGAATATCAGAGTTCTCAGTATCACATCTGCATCAGGAAATTGTCCAAAGGTTTACAGTGAGTTGGCATCCTTTACCACGCCTTCTTACTACATTGGTACAACATTAAAAATTAGGATTGGTATTGTTTGGAGGAAAATGTTACGGACATGTGTAAAAATGATTAGAAGGGGAATTATACTGCAAATCCTTTCCCATCTAATCCAACTATTCTTTGGTGTAATTTTCAAGTATTTATGCAATGTTTTCTTTGAACCTGGTAGTTGCTGGATCATATAGACTGTGATAAGATGTATAGATCTATAGCTGGAGTTGCTGAAAATGGTTCATCTCCTCGTGTAGCTTGGACATTTTCCAACTGCAGTGCCAACTAGATTATATATAGATATTGTCACGATTCCAAATATTGTGCAATTTTGTTCCAAGCATAAACAATGTTAAAACTTTTTTCTTCTAGAGCTAGTGGCCTCCCCAATTCCAGCATATCAAAAAAGTACATCAAAATTTGTTATCTTCAATCAATTATGGATGCCTGAAACTTCTGGTTATGGACGTCTGATATTTGAAATGTTGGAAATGCAGTTGGTACAATTGGGAAAATTGGGGAATGCAGTTAGTGTTGTTTGCATCTTTGGATTGTGCTGACTTTGGTTATAATTGTCTAATATTTGGACTGTGGGACTGTGGGAATAGTATGGGACTATGGAACTGGGAATAACAGGGGAATAAATATGGGGTTGTGGAACTGTTGACCGGGAATTCAAACTCAAGTTAGCAGATGCCAGCGAATGTGGTGGTTTTTTATCAGTTTTTTATTCATGAATCGAACTGCAAGTAAGTGCATTAAACAGCCAATGCAAAAGAAAGATTAACCTTAGATCCATGTTCACTTTTGTCAGTGAACTAGTACAGTATTGGATGCCTAAATATTAACGTACTTCATGATCAAATATACTCAATCAGAATGCTACGGTTGGTCATACACTCATTTGACATGATCCGAAATAAAAAATTCTCATGCAGGACATTAGAATAAAAGTACGATTCCTTCTTCAGTCTTTAACCCTCCATCCTAATTGAAAATTTTGCAATATAAATATTCTAACCGGACTTTTAATTTATTGCAAGTTTAGACATAATAACGAGCATATCTCATCATCTGTAACTGGTAACTGGTGCATTTTTGATAAAATGGAGATGTGTCATTTGGACTCTGCACACTTTCACGACTTTATTGTTTGAAAATGCCGGACAATCAGTGGCGGACATAGGATTACATACTGAGGGGGGGGGACATAGGATTACATACTGAGGGGGGCACACTCACAAACTAACGATAGTGGATACGGATATAGGTGTCATTTTGATATTTGCAAGCATTCGTATCCGTATCTTTTTATCCATTTTCATATATATATATATATATATATATATGTATATATATAGTTGTAGAATTATTTAAACCATATATTAACATAATTTTATACATGTTTTCACCATATTTAGTATACTTTTTATGATATAAGTATATTTAATATATTTATATAATGTGCTTTCTATTCATTCCATGTATATTTAAGTCAATCTGTAAAGTATTTATAACATTAGTCATATGCGATTAATATCCGTTTTATATATGTATCCGTTGTTTAAGGATATAGTAACATGATTTAATATCCGTTAATATCTATATCTGCATAAGTATTCGTATTTAAAATGGATAAGGACATGGTAATACTTTTATCAATATATGTATCCATCCGTTTGCATCCCTAATAGGGATGCACGACACACCTATGTATATATACGTAATGTCGATGTGCAAGGGAGTTGGGGATACTGCTGAATGAGGAGCCGACACTGTGGGGAGCGAGGCGCAGCGACTCAGGTTGGACGTCCAGAGGAAATGCGAAAGAGAAGGTGGCGTTACTCGATGGATGGAGGGTGGGAAAGAACTACCATTGTGCAAGAGAACTGGGGACTGGCTATGTTGCCGGGCAGGGAACTGGCACCATGGGAAGGGAAGGGCAGGCACAACCGTCGGATTGGATGTCCAGAAGAATGTGATAAAGGAGGTGATGAGATATGGAGGGCACAAACTCCGCAATTCCAATTAGGTACGGGGGCACCATGGTGTGACTTTAATTTCAATGATTGGAATATTGATGAGGGATGTAATTTGTTGTCAAACCTTAGGGAGGGCACGTGCCCCCATGATATATACATGGGTCTGCCCCTGCGGACAATGCCAAAATATTTGACTACAAGAGGAATGAGAACTTGTAGACCTCAAGATGCAAGTATGTTGCTTCAAATATTCACAGGACAAACATGCCCAACAAATTCCTTCAAAAAAAACACATGACCAACAAATTACCAAATTGCAAGAAAGAGTGCTTCATTTACAATAGAATCAAACCATCTAAATCCCTACTTCTTTCGCTATATTCATATTATCTTCAAACTTTTTTGCCTTGGCGTGGAAATCATCTTATCTCAAATTTAGGACTACTTTAAAGAGTTCTGGAGGGAGCTCATTACACACACAAATGTCTTGTGATCCCATCAAATGTGATTCACCTATCGGAATTGTTGCAAAGATGTAAATTTGTGTTGTATTGTTTTTTCATCCTTCAGACCACATATAACAAATTGACATCCATAGCCCTTCATATAATGTAACTGAAACTGACAGATTTGCAAGATCTATATTTTTCAAATTTATATTTTTTAGATTTGCAACATTTAAATTTTTCAAAATTTCAAATTTTAGATTTTTCAGATTTGCAAGATAAGTAAGATTTTCAACCGGAATTTACATCTGAGATGGAAATAATATATGTGAAGAACTTGTCAGCATTATAAAGGGTGAGGATATTTTTTCAAAATAACAAGTCAAATTCCATCCGTTTGCTTTAGATGGCTCAGAGGCAGATCAATGCCTGCCAACCAATTTCACTCGGGTTAATCTAAAGATGAGTTGGAATCCAATAAGATGTTTCCTAATTCCTTGGTATATTTTGTGATCTTACTCCAGAGTATAAAAAACAAGTGTTTGAAATTGAGCAGAACAAACAATCCACCACCACAGTCAAGCTTGAGCTGTGCGAGACATATTTTCCAGTACCAAAGCTCACTAACTCCCACAAGAAATTGAAATATGCCTTCCTTTATGGGCCCACTGAAATTTTTCTGCTCATTATCAGTTCATAGCTAATCGAAGATCAGGAATCTCGCTTGTTAGATGTCCTAGAAAAGAATCGGCAAGGCAATAGCCTTGAGCGTGTTGGATATCCGAGGAATGAACGCAGCCTTGTATTCACACCAAATATTTTTCAAGGAGGACTCATGACCTTCTCAATAGTTCCAGTATAGGTTGAACCCGACACTACGAAATGTTGTCAGGAAAGAGAATCCAAAAGGTCTCCAACGAGGACGGAGAAGAAATTCCGACGAAATACCCACATCATGGCATGTCTATATCTATTACAAGCACCTGATTACCATGGCAAAGAAGAACATTTTCCCTTACCCTTGACTAGATTATCGAAAGGTTGACCGGGAAAGAATACTTCTGTTCTCAAATGGATATTGGGATGCAATCAGATAGACATCTCTCTGGAGGATTAGGAAATTATGTCCTTCACATGTTCGCTCGGTACTTATACTTTCAGGGCATGCCTTTTGGGTTATGTGATGCTTCGGGTATTCTCATAGATGCATGATTGCTAGATGATTTCTTAGAGGTCTTCATGGTTGACTTCTTGGGCTTTAAGGATTCTTTTAACTCCTGTCTTAGGAATCTAGAGCACTGATAAATCTCATATTCATCAACATTATATTTCTCATCTATCTTAGACTAATCAACTAAATAAATAATTAACTAGATATAATTAACAAAATACTCTATATATAATTAATCCTAATTCTTAAAAATAAATAGCCTCAAATTATTGTATATAGATGTCTATGTTTTCTCGTTATTTATCTATGTTACTTAATATTTAAAGTCCCATAAAATTAGTGTAATGTTGTAAATGATGTATTACATATTAATTCCTATTAAAAATATAAAAATAAACAAAAAAAATTAAAATATGTATTTTTATATTCTTAAAAATACTTACACAAATAATGTTATGTATATATGATGCATTTTCATTTTGAGCTTTACATAAAAGTTGTAGATCTAAAAAACACACAACTTTCATGTTGAACACTTTTTATTTTGACTTTATTTACTTTTTTATTTCTATTTACCTTTATTTTTATATTTCTTTAATTTCTCTATTAGACCACATTACCTCTTCTGGGCTAGCCACGTGGTCGGCTCTTTATTCACTTCCGCCTCTAATCTCCACCATGTGATCTCTCGATCATATGATTCATAGCCATCTATTCCTGCTCATCAGTAACCGCTTGATCGAATGGTCAAGCATTTATTGTCTTCTCCATCGCGCACAAAGCAGAGTCGTTGGATCCTCATATCCAACTATCCCTGTTTGTCTCCAACCTTCGATAGTTCTCCTCCAAGTCATGTATCCCTTTACCAATGACCCTTCTTTCATTAACTACAGTCGCTCCACATGTCTTCGCATCTTCCATCTGATACCAATCATGAGCCCTTTTGTTCCTCTTCTTGGCCAACCACCTCATCGTAGCCTACTACATCATCACAACTACCTACTGGTGGTTTAAACTGATGACGCCCCAACTGCAACATCGATCAAAACTTGAGGGGGGGGGCAACAATTCCACCCCCTTCGCCTTCATGCGAGAATGCTCTGATCCCTCTCCTTGCTTCATGTGACAGAGATAGTGAGAGAGATAGAGTGAAGATTGAGGACACCTCCAGCGAGATCCACGGTGAACGGCATTGTGTTACAACCCACAATCCAGGTTCTTCTCGAGCTCCACTCCTTGTCAAAGTGTTGAGCGACGACTCAAAGTGTTGGACATGCGAGCCCACGACGAGCCATTATGCGATAAATGTCATTGCAAATCATTCCCTGATGAAAAGAATAATCGCTAATTGCATTATAGGTCCCTTATTACAATTAGGGTTATGTACCATGTCCATCTTAATGATCATACATATGTTGATTTAAATATTGAATCATAGAATCTAGTGCTTAGATGATATCTAAAGAGTTAGATTGGGGACTCATCAAGCACCATCAAGTGATTATTAAGAGATGATCACCGACCTGAGAAGAAGATGTCAATTCTTCTCTAAAGGTTGATATCTAATCAACCTATAGATGCAGCTCCTTTGCATATGATAGAGATTCAGAGGTGTTAGATAAGTTAGGTCAAAGAGTTGACTTAACGAGATCACGATAACCAAGACCTTTTTCGTATACTGCCATAGTATAGGAACACATCCTCTGATCGGAGACATATGTGTTACTATATGTTTCAGTATGTACATTTCACAGACCTATAGATTGACAATCTAATCAAGGTCTATACAATGGCGAGCTAGTGTGCATACAATGGCATGTGAGTAATATGATCTCTCAAAGGGATCATACATGTTCATTACTGAATCGGAAGACGTGAGCTCACTTATGAGATATTGAGATCAAATTTTGTGCACGGTCGTCTTGCTTTGGAAGCTTGACTGAATTTGTAGGTTCAATATATGCTTTTGGAAAGTATATAATCAATACTTAGGTATGATATAAGCTTTTGAAAAGAATATGTTCGATACAAACTCCCAATGATCGAATGAGAAACTTAACGATAAAACCTTAAAGAAGAAAATCTAAATAAGATCTAAAATGTCAGGTTTATATTAGGTCTTCCAGTATGCAGGATGTACGGGTATTGGAAATACTTGAGGGTGATGTGATCGAAAATGTTTGTATAACCATGATGCTTCCATTTCGAGGGAGTGATGAAACATGTTTGGATTTTAGTCTCCTCTCAGTAGAGAAGTAATCTGATCTTAGTCCAAATGTTGGACATTGATCTGAATGCGATTCAGATGCAACGAGAAGATTAGATTTACGGCTTTGATTTAATCAAACATATGTAACAGTTTCTCTTGATCTATTTTTGAGGTATGATCTCAATATCCAAGTCATTATACATGGAATGTACAATCGCCCTGTCCTTATCTCCAAGTATCCGTGGAGAAAGCACATTATTCTTGAAAGAGTTCAAGAATAATTTTATTGTTGATAATGTATCTGAGCATTGAGAAAATTTGATAATTAAATGCGATTTAATTATCATGAATGATGTGAAATGATTCATATTATTTAGGCACATGAGAAGAGTCATCCAAGATAATTAAATGTGATTTAATTATCAAGGATATGAATAATGTGGATAACTATCCATATTAATCATAATATTATAAATGTGATTTATAATATATTACAAAGAGTTAATTGTAAATAAGATTTATGAATTAAATGTTGATGTGAATTGGATTCACATTGTACAATTAATTGTAAATGTAACTTACATTTTATTGGGTGGTTAAATTTGATTCACAATTGTCAATGGTTTTTGTTTGCAATTATCACAAATAATTTACAATAATTATTCTTGAGACAATTCGACGAAGGAGAGGACTGCCCTAATATCTAGTTGGGCTGACGAGCGCGTCGACCTATCTCGATATTTGAGGCAGGTGCACCCCTTGCCAGAAGACGAACTCAATATTAGGCCCTTGACCACCTCTGCTATCCCCCACCCAAACCTCTTTTGACTGCCAAGCCTTTCGGCGAGGTTTCGAGCCGCGAAAGGAGAGTGGAGTTCCCTTCCGTCTTCTGGAGAAGAACGAAGGCCTAGCAGGGGTGAAGGGGCTTCTTCCAGGAAGGGGAGAGTGGCAGAGTGGTCAAAAGCGAATTGGTGAAATTTTGTTGACAAAAGATTCCATAAAATAAGACTTAATGTAAGGAGATAACATTAGGATTGGAGAGAGATTTTCTCTCTCCAATCAAGGTGGTCGTCCACCATGTATAAGGGGAAGGAGGCCATCTCTTTTCCCCTTACATGGAAGGAGGCTCTTTAGTCCTATTTCATTTGGAAGATTTTTGATTTAATTAAAACTAAATATGTTAATATTATTTACAATATATGTAATTTCTTTTAAATTAAATTAATTGTTGTCGTATTTTTTATAAAAAATCTCAATCATTGATTTGAATTAAGAGTGCATCTCCACCATCCGATTTTATATAAAAGGAAGGGTAGGCCTAGCCTTTTCTTTCACACACACTAGACAATAACATTAAGAAGAGCAATAAGTCTCTTTATCTCTACACGTCAACTCTCTCTCTCTCTCTCAACATGTGGTCATCCATATGTTGAAATAGAGATGCTTGCAGTCGTCGTGATTATGTTGTGCTACCAGATCGACTGCTCGTGGATCTCCTCCATCTTTAGTGCTTCTTTGTCATGAAATGAAGAAGGCATCGAATATCGTGATACGAAATCAGGAGACTCCTCGCTTAGATCATTAACTTGGATTGCGAGAAGCACGCACCTTATCCACGCGCCCGCAAGTGCTAAGGAAATACGATTTTGTTCATTGGATGTAAGAAGACTTATTGTTTGTGCATAATTCCATATTTAGTGGAGATGGGTCGGGTGATGATTGCATCATCAAATCTTCTTTCTTAATGTGTTCATCATTAAATGAAAATCATGAAAATTTATGAATTTGCTTTGATTAAAATTGATGCTTAGTTTTTTTATGAAAATAATTGATTCAATGATCTTTGAATGTATGTTTCATGAAAACCTAGTTTATCCTAAAATAGTTGTACGATAACTTTTACATGCAAAAATCAAGAACATGTTTGCTTGATATGACTAGAAATTTAGGATCCTTAAAATTATTTTAATGATGCCTTAATCTTCGAGTGATTACTATATATATAGTATAATGTTGATCATCAAAGTTGATTGATAAAACCACAAGTACATTGGTATTATTTTGTGTTGTTCTCAATCGGAATGGTGAATGTATCTAGTTCGGGTATGCTGGCTTGGTTTAATAATTAGCTCCTTGCATGTCAAGGAAATGCTCCCTCCCAGCATAACTTGAGTATACTGGCTGGATCCATTTTTAAGGGAAGAATAATATGAGTAAGTCAAGTTGTACTCTAATTATTAAAATACAAAATAATACATACTTCTGAAGGTGTATATTATATATAGTATTATCAAGCAAACCCTAATTGTTTGTTGATTGATTTATTAGATTGATAAATGTTTTAATATAAATTAAATTAATTAGATCTAATTAAAATAAACACTCTATTATGAATAGAGATGTAATTCCCTTGGAAGAATTGATTATGTGAATATGATTCATAATATTTAATTAAAATGTGAATGGGATATGAAGGATCATATAAATGACATCCATGGCCTCCTGTCAAGGTGAATGGTTCTGTCGTCATGGATTGTATGCTGGTGACGCTTATCTGAAGTGGCAGCTCTTACATACAAGTACACACTCTCTTTACTTCTCGAAAGAGTAAGTCTATACGCGCAGTGATCCCAATATCATTTCCTCATTATATTGTGGTGATATTGGATTGCACATAACGAGTTCTATTCCTGTTGATAGTTGATTCAATTAACAATGGGTCAACATACCTTAGGGGTGGTGAGATCGGGTGTTAAAGACCAAATTAGAAAATGTAAGTTGAACTTGCAAGGTGGAATGAGTTTTAGCTTCTTTTTATCCAAGTTGCAGTTTCTTATATAATTGGGATGTAACAACGGTAAGAAGGAGATCCCAGATCTTGCTCGAGATATAATAGTAAATATGCCTCTTGCTTTGAAAGTGAATAAGGGAATAAACTTTCAAAGTTGACAAGGCAAGGCAACTTTGATATAAAATTTTTAATGAAAGTAAAATATGTATTTATGCACATTATCTTATTTTAGATAACATGCATTAAACCCACTCAAAACTATGCTCAATAATAACCAGTAAAATATCATAGATTGGATCCAGGATTAAGATATTGTACTTGCAGTTGGACACATAATGTATGTGTTTGCATTATGCACGTTTCCTCATAATAACGAGGAATGACAATTAAATCGACAATAGGACAACAACCTTGGGTTCGCATGTCTCTATAGTCTTGATCTCTCATCGAGTGTGCTTTGGAAGTACCATGTCGAGATGATCGTAATTATCGAGAATCCTTATAAAATCTACGAAGATGTTTTGGTATACATACGTTCTCTCGACATCTAATCACGAATGACATGGTTCACTGCATTATGCAGAATGATGGCTCAATAAGAGATGATATACTCAAAATATTTGAGTACCTGCCTGGACCAAAGTCCTTAAGAGTTAACTATCTATACTCTAGTCTTTGAAGCTTCATAATATTCATATTATATGAATTGAATGAAGCGTATATAAATGTTGAAATACTCTTATATTGAAATCTTTTGAGTTCAACATAAGAGATATTTTGTCTTAAGCAATGGTTGTTTATAGATGAAGGAAGAGTAGTGGAAGCATGGGTCTGACCCAAGTGAGAAGGAAAGTAAAAGAGTTGACCGTACTTCTATAATTTCCAGTAATATGACATCTAATGAGTTGGATGAATGCCAATACTGCAACAAGCTGATGTATTGAGGACATGACTATCTAGAATATCAAGGATCCTTAGAGAAGGACTCGGATAATGCATCAGTATATTATACATCTACATATAATCATTGAAATTGACTTGCTTATTAGATAATATCAAAGTCTAATAATTGAATCTCATTCTTCTACTAACACTTGCAATTGGTTGCATATGTTTTAGAAGATTAGAAATTTTGATTTTAAGGTTTAATAGTCATCCACATAGATGTTGAGGCAATTGTTGCAACAATCTCTATTGTATAGATAGACTATATGTTTCCAGTGGGAGAGCCCTTAATATTAGAGAATGTCTTTATGACCTAGATATTATAGCACATTCATTGTTTATTTCTAAATGTTGGAAATAAACATGCATTATAGACTAAACCTATCATAAAGAATTATGATAGATATATTTCAGATGGTAATCTAACATCTAGAGGACTCTACTAAATTAGAAAATTAATGAATGTTCATTAAAATTTCTAAATACTGAAAAATTAAACTTTAGAGGATCAAAAAGAGGATAAAGTTCATTTGACAATGATCTAGAATCAAGCCTTGGATATATGTCTATTGATAAAATCAATAGACTAGTAAGATATTGAACTTTAGATTATCTGAAGGTTCAAAACTTACATACTTTTGAGCAGAGATTCAAAGTAAAATGTCTTATATACCATTCTCTGGGAATGGTGCAAGATGCATAGGTATTCAAAACCTCATACATATCGATATATATGGACCATCTATATCATAATAAACATTAATGATATGTTATATCTATTTATGATAAACTGTGATACGAGATTTCTTCCTTTGCCCATTAGAAACCTTCAAAATGTCAAAGATTTCACAATTTTGGTTGAGAACCAAAGTCAGAAGGAAGATGAAAATGAATTTGATCTATCCTAGGTAGGCAGTACCTATTAGATGAATTCAAGGAATACCTTATATATAGAGGAATATCATTCCTATCTCACTCCTCCTAATGCATCTTAACTCAATAGAGTTGTAGGGAGATGCAATTGGATCATGTGTGACATGATGTGATCAAGCAATAGGATCATGTGTGACATGATGTGATCAATAATGAATATTAACGTAATTACCTCTTAGTTTTCAAGTATATATGTTGCAGAGACTACAATATATATCTTCAATAATATTCCATGCAAATCTAAACTCGAAAATCCTCATAAGATATGGTTTGGAACCTAGCCTAGTGTTGGACACGTAAGGATTTAGGGTTGCTTGGTCATAACTATGTCATGGATGCAAGTAAGCTGGAATCGAGCACCAGAGAGTGCTACTTCATTAGGAATATAAATGATGGTATTGGGAACCTACTTTATGACCCTTCGATTCATAAAAGATTTCATCTCTATGATATGATTCTTAGAGGATGACTCAAGATGAAAATGAAGTTAAGGAAGTCACTGAATCTTGAGAAGATAATGAGGCTCCTGAAATCAGAAACTAAAAGGACAAGTAAAGATGAAACACTTATACCTCTTCAAATTAATTTGAGGGAGGCAAGACCACCTAATCGGTATGGAATCCATGTATCAGATAAGTCTGACATTGTTACGAATTCATATGATGAAGCTTCAGAAGATCATGGCATGGAAAGATGGATGTCGGTAATAAAGTCCAATGTATACTTCATACACAATTGTTGTGTATGGACCCTCGAGGATCCATCTATAAGGGTGAAACATGTTAGGTGTAAATGGATCTTTAAGAGAAAGAGGGAACATGTTGAGAAGGTTGAGAACTTCAAAGCATTGTTCATAGACAAGGGCTACACGCGAAGAGAAGACATTGCTTGCAATGATACTTTCTCTTCAGTAACCATGCTTAAAACCATCAAAATATTGCTAACTAAAGCTACAGAACATGACTATGACATCTGCAAGATGGAAGTCAAGATTGTTTTCCTAGATGAATACCTCAACGAGGATATTCATATGAGATAACCCCATGGCTTCATAGTTGAGGAAATCGAGGTGTGAAAGTTGGAGAACTCCATCTATGAGCCTAGATAAGCTTCTTGTAATTGGAATATCAGATTTGTTGATGTTATAAAGGTTATAATTTCCTATAGAATCTTGATGAACCATATGAAGCTTAGTGGGAGTGCTATTGTGTTCATCACACTAAATGTAGATAAAGTCATAATCATTTGGAATGATATAAGGACAATAATAAGTGTTTTATAATCTGGTTGTTCCATACTTGAGATGAAAGATCTCAAGGATACCTCTTAGATCTTAGTTCTGAAGATGTTTAGGAGCAAAGAAAAGAGGGTATTGGGACTGTCACGTTAGTGGTACACCTTCGACATGTTCCATTTTTTGGAAAACCCAAGGAAAGCTTCCTTCCCTTAAGATATGGTACTGACCTATGTGAAGGGATGGCACCTCAAAGAGTTGAGGAAGTGAATGCTAAAGCTGCTTGCCCTTGTGCATCGGCTACTAGAAGCTTGATGTGTACTAGATATATACAAAAGTCAGATGTCTGCCATGCAATGGGAGTAGTAAAATGTTACTAATCCTACTATGGAGATAAACCACTTGATTGCAGTAATAACAATATCTTCAAAGACAACAAGATTTTTGATGTAGTGATATCAAAGTCTTATCTTCAAGAACTTAAGGCTTTACATATAGTGATCTAAAAAGTCTTAACTACAGATGCCTTATAAGACATAAGACTAGGTCTTAGTCAAAAGAGATAGAGATCTATGGGAATAAGGGTATTCTAATAAGGATAATAGAAATTACATGCTGATTATAATGATGATTGAGTTGTAGTGTCAAAGACACTATAACTGCTTTAACATTTAGTATTGATTGTATAAGTTGCAACATTCGCATTGGATGCGAGCACTATTACTAGGAGATATGCAAGTACCGTAAAAGGACTTGGCATAGTCTCTCAGAAACATAGTGACTAGTCATCTTACCAGGCTATTTGTCTAAATAGCTTATGATTATCACATGATTGTGGGTTTAAAAGATTAGCCCATTAATGGCTCTTGGGATACTGGGAGATTGTTGGGTATGCGAGCCCACGGTGAGCCATTATGCAATAAGTATTATTACAAATCATTCCCTGATCTGAAAAGAAGAATAATGAATTTGCATTATAGATCCCTTAGTACAATTAGGGTTATGTACCATGGCCATCTTAGTGATCATACAACTATTGATTCAAATATTGAATCACAAAGGTTGATGCTTGGATGATATTTAAAGAGTTAAATTGAGGACTCATTAAGCACCGTCAAGTGATTATTAAGAGAGGATCTCCAGCCTAAGAAGAAGATGGAAATTCTTCTCTACAGGTTGATATCTAACCAACCTCTAGATGCAGGTCCTCTGTAAAGGAATAGAGATTTGGATGTGCCAGTTAAGTCATGTCAAAGAGTTGACTTAACGAGATCGAGATAACCAAGACCTATATCGTATACTGTCACGGTATAGGCACACAACCTCTGACTGAAGATAGATATGTTTCTATAGGTTTAAGTATGTGCATTTGGTAGACCGATAGGTTGATGATCTAATCAAGTTTGATACACTAGCGAGCTGGTGTGCATACAAGGACATATGAGTAATACGATCTCTCAAAGGGATCATACAGGTTTATTACTGATCCGGAAGACATGAGTTCACTCGTGAGATATCGGGATCACATTCCATGCACGATCATCTCGCTTTGGAAGCTTGACTAAATTTGTAGGTTTGATATATACTTTTGGAAAATATATGATCAGTACCTAGGTAGGATATATGCTTTTGGAAAGTATATGATCGATAAAAACTCCCAATGATCAAATGAGAAACTTAATGATAAAACCTTGAAGAAGAAAATCTAAATAAGAGCTAAAATTTCAGGTTTATTCTAGGTCTTCTAGTATGCAAGATGAATGGGTATTGGTAATACTCAAGGGTGATGTGATCGTAAACTATTGTATAACTGTGATGCTTCCATTTCAAGGGAGTGATGAAATAGATTTGGATTTTAGTGGCTCCTCTCAGTAGTGAATAGTCCAAATGTTGGACATTGATTTGAATGCAATTTAGATGTAACGAGAAGATTAGATTTATGTCTTTGATTTACTCAAACATATTTAAGAGTTTCCCTTGATCTGGTTTTGAGATACGATCTCAATATCGAAGTCATTATACATGGAACGTACATTCGCCATGTCCTTATCTCCAAGTATCCGCGAAGAAAGCACAATATTCTTGAAAGAGTTTAAGAATAATTTCTTTGTTGATAATGTATCTGAACATTGAGAAAAATTGATAATTAAATGTGATTTAATTATCATGAATGATGTGGATATGATTCATATTATTTAGGCACATGAGAAGAGTCGTCCAAGATAATTAAATATGTTTTAATTGTCAAGGATATGAATAATATGGATATCACTATCCCTATTAATCATAAATATTACAAATGTTATTTATAATATATTACAGAGAGTTAATTGTAAATAAGATTTATGAATTAAATGTTGTTGTGAATTAGATTAAAATTGTATAATTAATTGTTAATGTAACTTAAATTTTATTGGGCGGTTGAATTTTCATAATTGTCAATAGTTTTATTTGTAATTATCACAAATAATTTGCAATAATTATTTGGTGATATTTTGTTTACAAAAGATTCCATGAAATAAGACTTAATATAATGAGATTACATTAGGATTGAAGAGAGATTTTCTCTCTCCAATCAAGGTGGTCGTCCACCATGTATAAGGGGAAGGAGGCTATCTCCTTTCCCCTTACGTGGAAGGAGGCTCTCTAGTCCTATTTCATTTGAGAGATTTTTTATTTAATTAAAACTAAATATGTTGAGATTATTTACAACATATTTAATTTCATTCAAATTAAATTAAGTATTGCTGTAATTTCTACAACAAAAATCGTAACCATTGATTTGAATTAGGAGTGCATCTCCACCATCCAATTTAGTATAAAAGAAAGGGTAGGCCTAGCCTTTTCTTTACACACACACACACACATAATAGACAATAACATTAGGAAGAGCAACAATGCTCTCTCTCACTCTCTCAACATATGGCCATCCATATGTTGACCTAGAGATGCTCACAATCGTTGCGACACCGTTGTGCTACCAGATTGACTGCTCGTGGATCTCCTCCATCTTCAACGGTTCTTGCTCGTGAAGAAGGCGTCAGATTTCATGATACGAAATCATGAGACTCCTTGCTCGAATCATCAACTTGAATTATTAGAAGCAAGCATCTCATCCACACGCCCATAAGTGCGACCTTCACTGGATAAGACTTGAGACAGAAGAATCTCTTACTTTAGAGATTGCTGACTTTCAGATTCACCTGAGGGTAAAGGAGGAGCAGCAAGAGGCTCACCAGAGCCCAACCTTCACACCATCGCTCGTGGAGGTGTGCCAATGAGGAGAGAAGTAGTTGTCATTGGATCAAATCTATTTGATTTGATCCTACAATTGTTAGCAATCCTCGATGCTATTCTCAATCTTCAGAGCTTTGGTGGACCCGTACCTCGCCCGAAGCAGCCAACGATCTCCACGTAGCTCGAGCCATCTTGACACCTGAACCTCCAGCCGAAATAGAGCTCGCACGCCCCAAGTGTGTCGTGCCTTGGGGATTTTGCATATCAACCTCGCCAACTTCTTTAATTTGCAGAAAAGCACCGCATGCCTATACATTGGCAAGATAAGCCCCTTGAAGTTTCTATATTTGTATTTTAATTTATTTTAGACTTGTTTGTTATGTTTTATGTATTTTGAATTAAGTTTTCTTTGCAATTAAACCCATGGATTGATTGTTTAATAAGTTGAGCATTTTTAATCTAAATTAAGTGAAATTAGACTTACTTTAAAGCTTTGATCATTATCTTTCTAATGGCATGCTTTATACTGTGAAGTTATTTGTATATATCCCTTTAAT
The DNA here is from genome assembly GCA_037367405.1 of Ottelia alismoides. NCBI lineage: Eukaryota > Viridiplantae > Streptophyta > Magnoliopsida > Alismatales > Hydrocharitaceae > Ottelia > Ottelia alismoides. Next base: position 27,199 of record JAZKJV010007539.1, on the reverse strand, counting down.
TATCAAAGAAATTCATTATTTATTACACCTTGGTTCAATTGCCATGAATTCACCCTAGCTTCATTTTGTGCATAAATTTCATCATGATTAGCTTATTAAATTTGGAATTTAATTAGGTATCTAACTTTTTAGTTTCACATCATTAATCTCTTGATTATATGCTATATGTATATTAAGTAATGTAGGTGTGTTATGAGTTAGGTGAATTGGCTTATTAAAGAGAAATTGGATGCTTAAATTGATATAATTTGGGACTAATTTTGAATTAGGCTTAAGTTCAAATCAACAATTCATGAGTTCTTTGTGTAATTTATGTATATTTATGATTTTATTTTTTTTGTTGCATTCCATTCCATCCATTTCATATCATTTAAACTTCCATATAAAAAGATAAAAAGACCATGTATACATTCTTCACATTGACCTAGATCACACTGGATATCATTTTCTTAACTATTTAACCTCTCATATAGATAACTTAATAGCTTGTGTCCTTGTATTTGACCCTTGGAATTTGAATGATCTGTTGATCGCTCGTACCACAACTCGATCTAATTAGATTAGCGACTTAGCACTTTATCGGATTGTGTTGTTATCACATATGCAGTTTAATTAGTTTATTTAATTAGGATTAAATATTCATCTTAAGTTATTTTAGTGTTATTAAGGTTAATCATCCAATGGTCTGGTGGTAGTGCAGTGTGTCTACCCCCGAAAAGACTAGGGTTCAAATCCCTCCTTGCGGGGGTTACATTATGTAGCCAACTACTAGCGTAAAAAAATAGTCAGATCTTTCAACATGGAATTGAGAAAGAATCCATGTAGCCGATCCTACTTAAAGTGGGAGAAGGCTTCACCATTTTTAAGGTTAATCGTATAATTTTATGATTCTTTGTTTCATATTTATTTATGTGATGTTCTTGTCATTTTCATTCTCTCTCTTAGTATGTATTTAGCGACATTGTGTTGTGGACATGGGTCGAGGAGTCAAGGAAGACCGAGGCTACATGAAGGCGAGATTCTTGGAGCATCTTGTTGAGAAGACCACATCTAGCTACTATGAGTAGAGAGATAGTGTACTTTAATTCTTAGTTGTATATTATTTCTGTATATTATTTGTAATAATTAGTTGCATCATTTCTATTAGTTCTCGATTGAAATCTCACGTATGTAAACAGAGACCTTGAACTTTTCCTTATTATGGTGCGCCGAGACCCATTTCACTCTTTTGCTTTAAAAGTGGTGCTCGTCTTGAGTGGCCGAAATTTAAAGACAAACACACGACTCGTAGAGATATCTTACATCATGTTTGTGATCAACTAAGTAGTCTACACAAAAAGATTCATTTAAATAGACACAACTTAGCATGTTTGATTAGCTCAAATTAACCTCTAGTCTTCACCACTAATAGAACTTCTACTTAGGTATGGTTTTTTTTATCAACTTGCATATCATATATCTAGATTTCTATATTATGTTGAGCATCCCACATGGAGAGAGCGAGGAAGTGTTGTAAGTTTTTCTAACTAAGCATACATCATTGATTTCTTGTTTGCATTATGTTTTCTCGATTTTCCCTCTTTAATTTTACCAACTTAAGATTAAAGGAATTGGGACTGACGATAAACATTGTATTGTGCTCATTTAAATCTTCAGTGATAACCTAATATAAAACTAGGATTATTAATGCTAGTCGATCTTAATAACTTGGAATAAAAATTACTTTGTCCTGTGGGAGAATAATCCCGTCATTTCTTGCATGTACTTACTTTCGGACAGAGTGGGTGAGGATGCATCCATAAGGATAGAGCCTAAAACCTTGGACATGTACCCTAAGTCTCCATTTCCGACTTTTGCGGATTTGGGTGCTGCAAGTGTTCGTCTCTGACTGTAGTCTACGTTTTGGTTGTGTAAGTTTATTAGCTCCTTTAAGGGTGTGATATAACCTGGCAACCCCAACAGATCATCCTTTTGATTGAGGACTAATATAAGCACCATTGGATTTAAATGAGACATAATGTGAGTAATAGACTTAATGATTGTTCTATCACCAATAAAACTGACAAGATAATTTGCGGACTTTTGTGTCCTTCATATGTGAAGTTGGTAATAAACGGATCTTGTATCGCATTTGTATTGTGTGAATTCATACACCACACATTCAAGTGACTTCTCGTGAGATATCATCTCTTGATTCATATTCATGCTCAATTCATATATGTTTGACATCGAAGATGAATATTTGAGAAAGTTTATTTGGACTTCAGAACCTCTCATTGAAGTCCTCAAATATCATGTCTTATGAGGTTCATGATACACTACTTCCTGGACCTCTCTGAACTCGGGTTGGCCCTCTTCTTTAGTCTAGATTCACTTCCTTCTTAGGGATTGGTCACTCTCCGACCAACCCCTTTCTTTCATCCATTCTCACCGAGGATGACTTTCACCTTGGTGAGTTCGACTTAATATTTGCTTATTATTCTAATCTCAACTCATTTTCTGATGAAGGTGACCTAGAAAATTCAATAGAAATGATGCCTCCAAAGAAGCACCCAGAGGAGGAGGATCATGATGATCCCTTGCAGACTTTTTTATCCATACTAGTTGTAGCTGAGCAGTAGAATGCCTTGGTTAGATTGTAGATGGGTCAGTTGAATGTGGGAGTTGAAGCACCTATGGAAGCAGCCTACAATCAGGGACTATATCAGAACCTGAATTGGTTAAGTCCAACAACACTGGATGTCGAGTATGAGACGAAACCTCATTTCCTTTCCTTACTACTGAAGTATGATGGGAATATTACCGAGGAACTTTATGCATTCTTAAAAGACTTTGAGTTAGTCTGTAATAACCTTACGCATCCTAAGGTTAGCCAAGACTACATCAGGCTCAAAGCTCTTCCTTTTGCCTTGAGAGATAAGCCATATTATTGGTTAAAAAATCTTGGGTAGTTATAACTACCTACACTCAGTTCAATGACCTTTTTACAAAGAAGTTCTACCCTATGAGTATGACACATCAAATGCGCACTCGCATCACAAGATTCACCCAACTATCTAATGAGCCATTCTGTAATACTTGGGAGAGGTTTAAGGAGTACTACAGAAGTATCCTTGCCACGGTATGGATAACACTATCCCGATTCAAGATTTATTTAGTGGTATCACCCCTGTAATGCACGAGTTAGTGAGCTCTGCTTGTGGAGGTAGCTACACATTCAAGGGAGCGGACACCGTCTAGAAGGCATTCGAGCAGATGTCTAACACTAACTGATCACAAACCACCAGCGGGGCATACACATATACCCCTCTTGCATTCCTATCTAAGGAGAGGGGTGAAGAGTCATCAATCGACTAAAATAACATGCACTTGTTGTAGCATGGGCTAGTCTGCAATCACTCAGTAACCAAGAGAATATATCCGTGTTCTCGGCTTGAAGTTATAACTGGGAAAGTCTACGGTCGAACACAGGGACACGAGCAATTATCTAATTAAATTTAGTAGTTAATTATCCACTTATGCGATTTATAGGCTATTTAGGTCAAGTAAATGCAAGTAACAAAATGCATACATTTTTTAAAACAATTTTATGCATCTAATTTACATGATAAATAATGATGCACTGCAATCACAAAGTAGTTGCATACTTCACAACCATGCTCCTGATTAGTTGAATCAATTATTGTGAAAATAATTAATGACTTAATGAACCAACGATGTCAATAAGAAAGCACTTCAACCTTAATCAAGATTAATTTGTAATTAATAATAAGGAAGAATAGACAAAAATGACACTAGAAATTAATGTTTGAATTATAGATCAAATCAGTAATTTAATAAAACTAAATTAAAGAGAACAAAAATAGCTTTTCAAGGACACCAATTTCATTAAATTTCGATAAGTGGTTCACAAGTTATTAAAAGAATAAGACAGTGGCATACATGTAATAAAACATGAATTATTTAATTACAAATATGTCCAAATTAGACTAAATAACAATTACAGAAAATATCTTGGATATAATTGCACTTTTTCCACAAGCGTGACTTATCTGCAATTATGAATCTTTCTTGGGTTTATTTGCAATTTGATCTAGAGCACATGCAAGGGGCACATGATCTGTGTTGCTTTGAGTATTGCGGTCTTAGGCCACTCATCCACTCCTAGTGCTTTGTAACAGGCTCGGGCGCTCTGGTCCTTAGGATTGAATGGTTGCTGCGGGCTTTGGCTCGGAGTTGATCAGGATCGTCAGATCAGATCGTAGTGATCTGATCGAATGGCGGTTGTACCTTGAGTTCTTCCCTCTCCTCCGTAGGCAGCAGAGGAAAAGCAGAGCTCTAGTGAAGCCTCTATTCCTCCTATATGCTGCTCTTCAATGTTTGAAGGTCGAGACACCTTCAGAATGGTCTCGTGAAGATGATGATGAAGTATTCAAGTGCCGGGGGGCTTTGGAACTTCGTGGCGAAGCAGATCCATCGAAGATGAAAATGGAGATCAAAAGGTGGTGAAGCTCTCCGATCATTGAATGGAAGTGGACCCTACAATTATAGCAAACCAACATCTCAGCAGCTGCAACCTATTGGGATGTTAAAGGGAGTGAAATGGAGGACTTCTAGGGAATGAAGGAATCAAGCTCTAATGGTCTTCTTCGTGCAAAAGAGGAAGATGAATGAGATGAATAACATAAATGGAGAAACGGAATGAGATAACGGAATTCACGTATGTAAGATGAACTATTGATGATGATTTCAGAGTATTTAAATCATAGATTAATCAAGGATTAGAATTAGAATAAAATAGAGAAAGCATGAAGGAATCGAGATTGGGGATCTTAACTAGAGATGGAGATGATCAACTGGGATGAATAAGTATTGAAGAAGACGGGCTGAAACTAGTGCTTATGGCTCCAGGTCTTCGCAACAGAACCTGAGGCTGCAGGATCTGAGCTCGAGCAGCTCTATCATTTGTTCCAACTTGGTATTGAAACCAAGGATCTCGCCTGAACCAAATCTCTATCTTCTCTTGATCGAGAACTCTCATGTTGTCACTCAAGACAGAGAGAGATGGCTCGAAGAAGGTTTGCACAAGGGCATATGGCGGTTGTAGAGGTGAAGGGTTGAGTTTTGATGGAGGAGAGATGGAGGTTGGGCGGTTAGAGGACGATGGTTTCAACCGCTGACTGATGGAGCACATGAGGGAGATGAGAGGAATAACTACATGGGCGAAGATGAAGAATGAATGGGGAAGTATTATTCGTCTTTTCCAGGTGGTTAGGGCTTAAGGTTGATCTTGGAGAATTAAGTGAATATGATGAGGCGCGAAGGGTTGCAACCCTTCGGCCAGGAGGTTGGAGGTAGGAGACGGCTCCACAGTCGTTGGATCTTACAATACAAAGGCTTAGAAAGGGGCGGAAGACAAAGGAGTGGGGCCATGTGGCAAGATCTGAAGGCACCACATGGCCCAACCAGAATTAATAGAAATAGAAAAAAGAATATAAGACAAATAATAATTAATTAAATAAATAAAAAGTAGGAGATCTACAACTTTCGTGCAGAACTCAAAGAGAAATAAAGTCATCTACATACATAAATTAGTTTTACAAGAAATTTAAATTAATGAATTACTTATTTTTATTTATTTTCTTATTTTTTGGATATTCTTTTCATAAAGCAAGTTAAATTAATGATGTATAATATTAATCTAATTTTATTGGTTTTTTAGTAAATAAATAAACACTTAAAATATAAGCACAATAATAGGATACTTAATATACAATAATTAGAGATAATTATTTTCAACACATTAGTAATTAATTAATGTTAATTATCATTGGATTTTATTGATTTTCTTAAGCTAGAGAAATAATATAAAAAATAACGTAGATGAATCTGGGATTCATCAAGGGGTAAGCAAGATGTAGTTGATCTCACATAGGACCCGATTCCTAGAATGTGAATCATAACTAATAAGTTAACACTTGTTGAGCAGATTGATAAAAGAATGAATGAACTGGAGAGCTTGTCCAAGCTTCCAAAGTAGATGGAGGAACTTGCTGAGAAGGTATCTAAGATGAAGATACTTGTTAAGTATGCATCATCTACCCATGTATACAGTGTACACCATGTACATATGCAACATATGTCATGGCTTTAGTCCACATGGGTAGAGGATCATTCCTATACCAATCATTTTCAACATGCTCGATCACCATAAACAGTTAGAGGGGAGCCTCCTCAAGTGTGGGAGGTGAATGGTATATGGTACACAAATGATCCTGCCAATAGAAAAACATGGATGGGGGGCAGTCAGCACTACCAACATTCTCTAATTTTCCATAACCTAGTTCACATGTACACCTCTACCATCACAGCCATGCCATGGAGCCTATTTCTCCCATCCTCAACGGTAGCAGTATATGCATCATAATAATACTAGTCGGTCCATCAGAGCCCAATATTTTAGAGCAACCCAGACAACAGCATCATGGCCAACAAGGCTAATTTTCACGATCTTCTTTTCAGTTAGGTCCACCTAGGCAAAACCTAGGTCATTCTTCTATATCTTCATTAGCTCCATCAGATTTTAACAACATATTTTAGATGAGATCCGTGTTTATCGAAATGAGATTCAGGACATGAGGGTTGACCTCAATAAGATCTCTAGATGGCAAGATGATAGATTTGCACCTCTTACCTCCATACCAACCCAGGTTCAGGCTAAAATCCCAATAGACTGAACAAGAGTCAAACCTGAGCATGAGATCCTTTCATTTGATAATGTCAACCATATATCACTCAGGAGCAGAAGGACCTTGGTCATATCTGATTGGGCACGAGACAGAGGAGGACATCTCAGAGGCTCCACCTGAGGAGACCTTAGAGGATGAGTAGGAAGAGCATCATCAAACACTACATGAACACCTTCACCAACCGAAGATGAGGAGATTATTGAGAAAAAAAGAGGATGAAGAGCACCAAGGTGCATCATTTGAGAGATACAGGTTCTATGGAGGACCTTGCACCTCCAGTTAAGGAGAATGTACCAGCAACAAACATTCCCCAATTTGTAGTAGATAATTTTAATTCCAAGTTTGTAGAAGATTCAGTTTGGAATAACTCAGTTTCTAGAAATAACAAGTTGCATGCTTCTATCTGTGATTCTTATTCTTCTACATTTTCTCATGATTCAATCCTTTTCCTTGTACCCTTACGCAAGAACGAGAAACATCAAAAATATTTAGAAAGATGATCCTAATATGGCAAGGTTTTGTAATGAGAACATTATTATTGAGGTGCCATTTGACAAGTATGTGGCTAATAGTTCTGTATTTCAAAAATACCTTAAGGTGAGATGCATGCCTACTAGGGTAAGTAGGAAGAAACCAAACAGTCAAGTAAAGAAACATGTATTAGTAGTTTCCACTACATATTGTATCAAGAACCATCAACTTCTCTGGAAAGAAGAGAGATATGGGTGCACACTATGTGGCGAGTCATATCGATGACATCGCATTTAAACTTACTCTCCCAGATAAAGGTTCCTCTATTGACATCTAGTCTTATACAACAGTCTAAACTTAGGGCCTCATAGAAATTCACGAACTTTACTTCAGTTTGCAGATAAATCTACCAAAAAGGCTAAGGGAGAGGTTAGAAACATTATCATCTTGATTGCGAGACAAGAGTATATGGTGGACTTTATAGTCCTTGACATGGAGAACCTCAATTATTGGAGAGAATAATAAATTATTTTAGGATGGCCTTTCCTTAGAATTGTTGATGCTTTATTTGACTACCAGAATGAGACGATGAATTTCTGCTCTAGGCGGAGAAGTGGAACTAGAGATGCAACAGATAAGATGGTAGATACATGATTCAGAATCTGGCATAAATTATTCATCTTCCGAGGAAAAGTGCAGAATGATAGACACCGATGAGACATGGAGATGGTCCCCATCAGTTCTTAGTGATACATTCTCATATGGAGAGGATAGTGTACACGAAGTAGTTTGCTAGATATTGTTCGATTTATTGAAAGATGCATCCCCCTACACCTTTGATGACACATAAATCACTCTTGACTTGTCAGTTCCTTCTCTCACGGAATAATCAAAGGATAAGGGTGATGAGTTAGATACGACTTTTGCTGACTTATTGAAGATCTTTAGTGATCCGACTTAAGACACAACATAGTTGGTGGCCAACATGACGCAGGTAGAATCACCTTATTACAGCATGGAACCCGATTCAAATGTGGTTATGGCAGACTTGTTAAATGATTCGTCATTGCCAGAGCTTAAACCATTACTTCATACACTTAAGTATGACTTTCTTGTGAAAACTGAGAAGAGATGTCATATAATTATTAGCTCTAAGTTAACTGAAGATCTTGAGTCTAGATTGCTTAAGGTTTTAGAGAAGAACCGCATGGCAATTGGCTGGAGAGTGTCGGATCTCATTGGGATTAACCCTGCTCTCTGTTCATACCATATTTATTTAGAGGATAATTCTAGACCTTCTAGTAAATTTAAGGGAATATTAAATCCAAATCTAAGGGAAGTTGTTAAGAAAGAGATTCAGAAATTGTGTAGAGTTGGGTTCATCTGTCTCATCCCTAACTCTAAATGGGTGACCACTTTACATGTGGTCCCGAAGAAGATGGGAATTCAGATGGTTACCAATGAGGAGGGAGAAGAGATTGCGATACGAGTACCTACGCCATGGCGTATATGTGTCGTTAGAATGCTCCGACCACGAAACCACTTTCCCTTGCCTTTTAATGATCAGATTTTTCAAAAGAATAGTAGGGAAAGAGTTCTTCTGTTTTTTGGATGGGTACTCAGTCTACAATCAAGTAGCCATAACTCTTGGGGACTAAGAAAATACCACTTCTACTTGTCCATGTGGCACATAGGCAACATTCACTAAATCCTCCATCTCAGGGTTGAGACAACAATATAGTGACTGGACCAATATGGTAGTTTCAATACCATGACAAGAACACTTTTGCATTATATCCTTGAACCTTCCCATGTCTCACAGAATGGTTTATTTGGAAGTTGGGAGAAGCTAGTGGTACGATTCTCCAGTGATTAGTTCTACTCAAAGGGTAGAACTTCTTTAAGAATATGTCATTGAATTGTGTATAGGTAGTTATAACTACCCCCAGATTTTTTAGCTCGTAATCTACCTTATCTCCTAAGGCAAAAGGAAGGTCTTTGAGCCTTACGTAGTCTTGGCTAACCCTAGAATGCCTAAGGTTATCACAAACTAGCTCAAAAGTCCCTTAAAATGCATATGGTTCCTCGTGTACATTCCCATTGTACTTCGGCAATAGAGTGAGAAAATGCGATTTTAATTCATATTCAACATCTGCCTGGGTAGGACTTAACCAATTCAGATTCTTATACTACCCGGGATTGTATGTCACATCCATAAATACATTTATTCCCATATTTAGTTGGCCCATATGTGCTTGAAAAAGAGCATCATGCTATTCTGAGGTGGTTAACCTAGCAAGTATTTGTTGTAATGGGCCCTCCCGATCCTCATTATCATTATTCTTTATTAAAGGAATTGTAAATGATTATTCAGAATAACCTTCATCAGAGAATGAGTTTATGTGAGAAAAGGAGGTTGAAATCAAATTTGAACTCACCGACACGAAGGTCATCCTCAATGAGAATGGAAGAAAGGAAGTGATTGCTTGGTGTGTGACCATCCCCTAAGTAAATGAACCTGAACTCGAGAAGAGGGTCATTGTGAGTCCAATGAGGTCCAAGAAGTGAGGTATCGTGGACCTCAGAAGACATAGTATTCGGATGGTTCAAGGAGAGGTTCACGAAATCCGAACAAATATCCATCCAAATGCTCATCTTCGATGTCAAAAGAGTATGTTTAGAGCAAGAATTGAATAAAGGAGATAAATGTACTAGAAGAATGCAATTGAATGTGCAGTGTTCAACTCACACAATACAAATGCAATACAAACACCTTTGTTTCACCAGCTGAACACGTGAAGGATGTAAGAGTTCGGTCGAGTTATCTTGTCAATTTTAATTGGTGATAGTACAAAAGTTAGAGACCGTTACTCATAGGGTGTTCTTACATCCAACTATGCTTTTATTAGTCCTCAAGCAAAAGGGTGATCTGCCCGGGCTGCTGGGTTCAATGATGCTTCTATCACACCCTTAAAGGAGTAATAAACTTACATAACCAAAATGTATACTAAGGTTGGAGGTAAGTGCTTGCATCTCCCAAATTCGAGAGAGTCGAAAATGGAGACTTAGGGTGAAAGTCTAGGGTTTTGGGCTCTATCTTTATGGATGCATCCTCACCCACTCTATTTGGAGGTAAGTACCTATGAATAATGATGAGATTTCTCTCCCATAGTCCAAGATTCTTTTTATTCCAAATTGTTATTATCGACCTTCTTAACAATCCTGATTTTTAAGATTTAGTTATCACTTTGATATTTAATGTGATCTCATAAGAAATATCGCCTAATGTCCAGTCTCATTTCTTTTTAATTCTAAGTAATAAATCAATAGAAGGAAATCAAGAAAAAGTTGAATGCAAAGCGAAAATCAATGATGCATGTTCATGTTAGGAATACTTACAGTGATTCCCAGCTCTCTCCATGTGGATGCAAGACTGTTCTTGCATTTAAAATTTTATACTAATGAGTACAAGTCGAGGAAACCAACCTAAAACACAAATTCTACCAGCGTGAAGGATTGGTTTAATTTGAAGTTAAGTAGAATGAATTAAGTGAATATTTTTAATGAATCTTGTAAGATATATGTGTGACCTACAATTACGATGGAACAAATAAATATGATCTAAGTAAAGCTCTAAGAGTCGTGTTTCCTATCGTTAAGTTCGGTCACTCAAGTCGAGCCCCACTCTCGAGAATGGATGAAACAAGTCTCGACACACACAAAATAAAAGTTATAGAGTCATTATTACTTGCATGAGCTCTAAATCAAGAGCCTCTATAAATGACATAATTAATTATTACAATTAACTACAACAAATAACATAACACTTAATCTAAATCAACTAGCTAACTATATCTCTATTTTTTAATTATTAGCTGTGTTGAATTCTTTCAGCTCAAACTCCAAGCTCATCGTCTTCGCGTCACCTCAAACATGCTCGTCTCCACGGGCCCTGTCAAAACAATTTATGGTTAGAAATAATCGCAATAACAACAGCAGAGCCTTTTCTCACAATTAAGTAGGGATGGTTAAAAGTAATCAAAGAGAAATAATCAATTTATAAAATAAGACATAAACCAGTAAAAAGTAAATAAATAATAAATCAACACAGACACAACGTCAACAAAACAACGAGTTGACCTAATAATGCACTAAAACATTAAATGTTTTAACCTAAGTAGAAAGTATAATAATGCCATGTCCCTAGAAATGGTGCCATTTGATGAAGCGTTGATCGGCTAATCTAAATAAGTCTCATTGTAATATGAGTCGATTAATAGGTCATCAAAATCAAGCTAGAAATCTCTATGAAGAGGGCTTGGCTTGAATTTATATCCTGGGTAAGTCCAACATTGAACACAAGGATACAAGCAATTAGATGATCTAATTAGAGATAAAATATCTAGGTTAAGTGATTTACATAGTGTATCTGGGTCATATGTACAAAACATATGGATGCATGGATTTGCATTGATTTTTATAATACAAGTTAAGTAGAAAAATATGCTACCAAATGTAATGCAATAAAGTACACACAATACTCACAATAAAACTTATAAGAACACTCTTGAATCATTGATCTAAACTCAATTCTTTAGTCAACAGTGAATTTAGACCAAGATTGATTAATGCATGCTTCCAATTTCAATTTAGTTTCAACCTAATCTCTAAGGCACTTAAATCATTTGATAAATATTGAACAAATAGTCAGGTAATTAATGATAATGATTTACTATTGATTTACCTAATTATAGTCTAAATGTGAAAAGCAATTCATGGCACTATTAATGCTTTAAATGGCACTAAGATACAATAATGGTCTTAGAAATCAAGTGGTATTAATCAACACAATTCTTTAATTGATAAATTTAATTTCACAGTTCATATCAAAGAATAGAATATGTCAAATGAAGATATAAGATGCTCAAGATATTCAATAAACAATCTGGGGCACAATTACAAGAAAAAAACAAAAATATTACAAACAGGTCCAATTCGGGCGGAATTACAGTTAAAATAACCTGATAGTGTTTATGTGTAAAATTACAAGCATACTAAGGCTTATATGCAATAAAGAGAAGCCGACAGGCCTCTGCTGCAATTTCTCCAAGCGCGACACATGAGGCGCTTGCGACCGAGATTCAGTGCTGGCTCGGGTCATTGACAGGCTCGAGCCACATGGATGTTGTCTGGTGCTTTGCTCCAGGTGCGAGAGAACCGAAGAGAAAAGGCTCAGGGAGGCGACTTGGCTCTGTTGTGTACCGTAAGATCAGATTGCAACAGTACATGTACATCAATGCAAGTCCTCCCTCCTCCGCAAGAAGTGGCTCCTGGCAGAGCTTCGATAGTGTGGTTTCATCTCCTATGTGCTGAGTGAAAGGCTAGGTACCTTCTTAATGCCCTCGTGAAGATGAGAGATGGTCGAGGGAGAAGTTGTGGCTGAAGCTGCTGGTTGATGGAGCTTCACCGAAGCACCAATCCGAGACCGAAGATGGGCTTGTGACTCTGACCAATCAAGTACCTGCAGTGTTCGAGAACATAGCCAAATCAAGGAACATGATGGGGGAATGGTTCTGGGTTGAATGGAGGGTTGAATGGGGTAAAAGAATAGAGCCTTAATGGGTTGATCCTCAGTGAATGAGGAAGAAGATGATCGAGATGAGGGAGATGATGGAGAAAAGATGGATCTAGAGGAGTGCGTCTGAATTAGTGATGTTTGATGGAGGTGTGGCGATGATCAAACCAAAGTGAGCGAACGTCTGCATGTGTAAAAGAATAGGAGAAAATATAAAGGGGAAAGAACATAGCTTTACCTGGAGAATGTAGAAGAAGATCGACGATGAAGTATGGGCATGGGTTGGAGCTCTATCATGCTCATATATTATCTTAATGCACTTGACGACTGTGCAAAACTCAAGAAACTTCAATTAGGAGGCTGCAACATGGTCAAAGACCATGGATCTCATAGGAGGTCTAACTTATCATGACTTCTCTCAACTCTTTCTCTCTGTCACAAAAAGAAGGAGGAAGATATGATAGACGCTCTCGTAAAGGTGGATGATGTGAACAGAGGTTAGAATGGTGGTTTTGTTCAGAGGAAGAGTAGGTGAAGGGGGTTATTTCAACTTCAACAACTTGTCAGAGTTGAGGTGGACAAGGAGGATGAAGATATTGGTGAATAAGAGGAACAATAAAGCTTTCATTTGGCACCAGAACTGCGCCAAGATGACATGTGGACTGACGAAGAGAATGGGGAGAAACAACGGTCGTCGAAGTGTCGCAATGCTTCGAGGCTTATTCGATGAAGATTGACACGATGGAGATCTGATGGATCAAATGATCCAATAGTTCAGTAAGAGGCATGGGAGGAAGGTTGGGATCAACTAATCATATGATCATGTGGCCCGGGATGAGGCGGATCTGAGTGGATCAGGGTCGTTTGATCATAAGATCAAATAGTTCCTTAGGAAGGCAGGGCCTTATGAAGAGCCAACTACGTGGATTCAACAGAGTGAGCCACTGATGAATCCATGATTCATTAACTTTTCTGTCGCATTTTGTCTTAAAACCCTTAACAAATACATGTAAATACTCACTAATTCTCATATTTTAACAAAACCCCATTCATGTGTAAATATTCATTTTTAACTACTAAACTCATGTAAATAAATAAAGAACCAGAAAAAAGAAAGAAAAAGGCATATGGAATATATGTATATATATGTAATATGACTTAAACTATAAATATAACTGTAAGATATATTTATAGCCTAACCCCCGAGACCAAGACAGCATGGATTGGTCGACAAACCAAAAAGTAGGGGGAGATAAGGAAAGAAAACACAATAAAAATAATCTATCTCATGTATATACATTCTTCACTATTTATAAATAAATACAAAACTTCAAAGAATTTTAATTATTTCATCTTAACTTATTCTTCACCAAATCTTTCTCCTAATTATTCACAAAAATGTAAATAAAAATATAAAAATAAGTTAAAAATATTACCCTGTAAATATGCCAAGAAATCCAGCTTACAAATTGTCAAAATCTCAACTTCCGAACATCATAACTTCCTCATACGAACTCCAATTTCACTCTACTCACCTTTAAAGTTCATAAAATAATATTATCTAATTAATGAAGGTGGTTTCACTGAATTCGGAGTCCGTTTGCAAAAAGTCGGTTTTGGGACCAAAAGACAAAGGGGTTTCTGGGCTATTTATTTTATGTAACACACCTTATTTATTATTTTCTTAATTTTATAATTTCTAAATTATTTCATGATCCTCTAGTTTCACCATAAATTATTTCATAATTTTTGGAGACTATTTATTATTTTTATAAAATCAAATACCCTAAAATATAGGTATATTTGACCTATAGAGACACTTCCTCTATTTATTAAAATATGTAGACTAAGTCATAAAAATCCATAAAAATTCGTACAAGTCTTATTTAATGCCCTAATAATTAATAAAATATAAAATTAATTTTTACTTAATTATTTATTAAATTAAAAATTCAAAACCTATTTATAAATACATATTTATTAATAAAATATTTATATTTTAAATAATATTTATTATTTATTAAAAGTAATTACACTATAATTTAGAAGATAAAATTATTTACATTTCTTGTATTTATACCTAATTAAAATAACGTCATTTACTAATTTATATTTAATTTATAAGTAATTATAAGGTTTGGGCCAACCAAGTGCTGACACGTGTCAGCACCTGGAGCTTCTTCTCCAAGAAGCTGTTCAGCCAGAATCTGTTCCAACCTCTCACCTTCCCCCATTTTTCCCGCTCACATCTCGAACCTTCCGACCCATCTCGACCCTCCATCTCTTCCTCCTAACAACCACCAAGCCCGCCAGCCATTGATCTTGGCTTGGAGCCCAAGTATTTCCCCTATAAAAGCTCCCCAAGACCCGCCATTACAATTATCTTCTTCCACCTTCAGCTTCCTAGCTCCAGGTTGTTCGACTACCTAGCTTTCCCCCTCGATTCCAACCTATTCCGGAGGTGACAGCTCCATTGGAAGGTCTCGCGAGGAAGAGGATACGTCGGAGAAGAGATCCAAGGCGGAGCTTCGCCTTGAATCGCCGCCTCGTGCTGCGTGCAGCTCCGAGAAGACCGCTCGTCGAGCAATCATCAGGAGGTCATACACCTCCAGACCCCAGGTCAATTCATCCACTTTGATATTTTCTTTCTCGATTGCTGTGCCACGATTAGCGTGGCTAATCACGCATTTAGTTAGCCTAATTACCATTCTTTCACGCGACATCAAAACCCCCTTTCGAATCAACTCATATTCGTCTCAAATCGATCTCCAATCTTCATCTTCATCGCATCTGGTTTGTTTGGCTGGAGTTTATGTTCTTTTTCATTAAACTTTGAGGCTTTCTATTTTAACGTGTTGGCCGATTCAAATCGAATCGAGCATGGATCTTGAATGCTTGCAGGTCTAGGTTTCACGCAAGATATGTACATCAATCAGTGAGCCCACATTCAACAAGATCTTCGACCTTGAAGTTGGAGCTCCAGAACTGAACAGAACCATCACTGCCGAAACCTCCATCTTCGTAGAGCATCCGCCGCCGCTCGGAGCGCCGCCTTCGTCAATCCCACAGCGGGCAAGCTCGAGGGGTGGAGGAGCCACCCCTCTGGCCCCGCAGGCGAGCCTAAGACGCCGGAGAACAGCCGCCAAAAGTCGGAGAAGAAAGCGTCACCACCAGCCGCGCCAACTGCTCAAGAACAGCGGGTGTACAGAATTGCGCCACGTGGCCGTGCCAGCACCATCCGATCGCGCGTAGGAGATCTAATCTTGGCCGTCAATAGCGAACCGGTGGAATAATTGCAACATAAACCCAGCTGAAATTCCAGAACTTCATCCCGCCGCTTAAGTTTTGTGTAATTACATTTAGGTCCCTCCGCAGGGACCTAAGTGTAATAGTTTGTTATTTTTCTTGCAGAACAGTCCTTTTTGGACCTTTTTGAGAACATTTTAATTAGTAATTTTTTACGCTTATGCCCCTGGGCTGTAGGGGTTATATCTTGTCCGTTTGACCTCGGATTCCGACCATTCTTGGAGGGTAGTTACACAACTACCCTAGCTACATAGTATAAAGTTTTCGCGGCTTTTCGACGAGTTTTCGATGTGTTTTGATTTTCTCGAAAACCGCATCGTTTTGTTTCGTTTTCTTGTGTAGTTCGAGTACGCGGCTCGAACCTCGATCACCTATACTATATAGTACCACCTATATTTTATTCACCTACTATATAATACATAAATCTTTTGAAAAATATCCTTTTTGAAAATTAAATAAAAATTTGAAAAGAATAAAATCAAATAAAAATTACAAAAATAAAAACCACTAAAAAAGGCATTCTGACTTAGAGAAGAATTAAAATAAGATTACGGAGAAGAAAAATTAGGGAATATATTCTGCCTCCTTGAGTTCGACCCAGGAACACTTGCCTGGTAAAATAAATAGTGAAACGATTTTCCGACAGGAAACCGTAAAAATTTGTTTGATAGGTTTAAGAACCGAAATTTGTTTCGCGGCTTTCTGCTACAACCGACACTTCATCCTCTTCTTTAAATAAAAAGTGAAGGCCGCGAAACCGATTTTTAGACCCTTATCAGCCACATGGCCCAATAAGAAAAAGAATAAAAATAAATAAGTGTAAAATGAAAATAAAATAATAAATGAATCAAATGAAAAATTGTTCTACATGAAAGTTGTGTATTTTTTATGATCTACCATTTTTATGTAGAATACAAAATCAAAATACATCATATACGCATACTTAATATTTTTGTAAGTATTTTTACTACAAATACTTATTTTATTTATTTTGTTATTTTTGGTATTTTTAAAATAATATACAATATATTATATATAATATTAAAGTATTTTTATGGATTTTTTAATAATGAGAAGAAAAGAAAACAGAAAGCACTTTAAACACATATATTACGTATTTTAGTTATACATAATAATTAGCCTTTTTTATTTACAAGGTTTTGAAAGTTAATTTCAATTAATTAATTAGTAAATTAGTTGATTAATTTAAGATAGAGGGTTAATTGATAAAAATAATGTTAATGAATCTGAGACTCATCATGTACCCCAAAAAAGCAAGTGCAGACGATTAACACCAAAAATACAAGTGTGTGTTTAATAAGGCACTCGAATGGTCCTTGTTCCAATGAGAGGTGAAAAGAAAAGACATAATCCTACAATCATCCATGCTTGGCCATTCCATCTTAGACTTTTAAGTTTGACAACTACATAGACGGTGGAATGAAATGAAACTTTATTTATTCCATAGAGTTGAGGATTGAGTCCTAAGGATGACTTCCTAGACCAGGATCTCATGCGAAGCTGACTCTACACTTGTATATGTGATCAATACTAAATTCCATACTTCTATATGCATATGTACACATGGAGTCTGATAGCTAGAGAAGTTGAGTTCTTTTTGAGTGAGACTTGGTTAAACTTAGAGTTCGAGAGTCACATAAAACTTGTATCCCGAATTTCAAGTCTTATATCTGACATGCATAGTCAAGGATTCAACTTATCCATTCTTTATTGCTCGAGGACGAGCAATGTTTAAGTATAGGGGTGATGAATATCATATTCATCAACATTATATTGATTAATTAACCCTATATCTTATCATATTCAATTGATTTAATAATTAACTAAATATAATTAGCATTAAATACCTTGTAAATAATTAAATCTAATTATTTTAAATAAATAGATATCTTATTATTATAAGTATTTCTCTATTGTTCTATTTAGTTTATGTATTTTCTTCATATTTAAAACTCCATAAAAATTAGTGTGATCTTGTAAATAATATATTGTATATTACTTCTTAATCAAAAAAAAGAAAAAAATAAACAAAACAATTATAGCAAGTATTTTTATATTCATAAAACACTTATAAAAATGATACTATGTATATATGATGTATTTTGTTTTTGAGTTCAACAAAAACATTGTAGATCTTAAAAGATACACAACTTTCATGTTGAACACTTTTTTATTTAACATCATTTGTTATTTTATTATGATTTATTTTCTATTTTTAGTCTTGGATTTTTCTTATTGGGCAACATGGTTGCTTCTGGGTGGGCCACATGACCCATTACTTTATTATTCCCCGAATTCATTTTAGACAGTCCGATATTTTGATCAGACAACCTACAGTGCATCAACCTTGCCTCATCAATGACAGATTGATCAAATGATCAAGCAACCATCGTTGCTCCACTCCCACCTACATCTCCACTGTCGGATCACAAGATCAGGCAGTCACACACCATCCTTAACCTCTGACAGTTCCCACTACATGCTTTACACCTCTTCACCGACGACCTTTCTCCCATTTTACCTTGCTCCTCCATGTGTCCTCACCTCCCGATTCCAGTAACAACCTAAAGCTCTCTCGACCCTCATCCATGCCAACTCCTCTATCTCCATCCTCCTGTTCACATGTGTCAGCCACCAACAGTGGAAACCAGTGCTCCAACTTCCTATTCTTTGCACAAAACCATCGGTAGCCGATCGTTACAAGTATTAACCCTTGCATGAGAAACCCTACAAGCCTCTTCCTCCCTCGGGTGATAGTTAGAGAGAGCGAGAAGTCAAGCAAAGACCTAAGCCTTCTCCGGTGAGATCCATGTCTGATTTGATTATGATGTAGCACGATCTACAATGTTGCTCGAGCTTTGCAACCTTGTTGATTACATCAAGCAAAGACCCAAATGGTTCAAGCTTCGATCCCGGGTTGGTGTTCCCTCATTCTTCGTCTTCTAGGTATACCCAGTTCCACCCCTTCTCCCATTTTATTCTGCAAGCATACACATACTTGGATCCATTTAATCATCTCCATACGATCACCAGACATCACCCATCTTCGCGCACTATTCGATTCCATTCTTCTCTTCTTCAGAAACACATCCCACTCCAATCCATTCAACTTCTTGCAAGTAAGATAAAGCCATTAGGGCTTCACCTCCAATCTCTCTACAACCCTTCATTTTCACCCCCAAATCCATTCCATATCTCTTCGACTATGTTCCTAACACTTGCAAATGTTGTGAGCCATTAATGATCGGAATTTCAACATTGCTCTGATTGACTCTTTCATCTATGATGAAGCAACATTGTCCCTATGATTCATCCATCATCGAGGCTTCCTAGACCCTCCATCATCTTTGTTAGGGCTCCAGTTACGTGCTCTGATCTGCAACATCCTCGGAGAGAGAAGGAGGAATTTCTTCGTGTTCACCGGAGCACAATCACCGAGCCACTGCTTGTGGAGGAGGAAGGAGCTATAGACTCCATTAGATTTGAATCATAGGAGAACAACCATTTGCTTCAGCCTTAATAAAATCCATTGGATCTATTCGATTCAATGAATCTGAGCAACTCTTGAGCAATTTAGTTGACCCGCACAGCCTCACAGTACTACGCCTTGAGTTGAAGTAGAGAGGAGCTCCATATGTCCCGAGCCTAAGCTTCCACACGAGCCTTGCGCTGGGCCTAGCCGTACATCCCTAAGTATGTGCCGCTTGGGACATTTATAGTAGAGCCCCATGATTTCTACCCAACACATGGATAATTGTTGATAAGCCCCCCCTGACTTTTTGTATTTGCATTTTGGTCCTTTTTAGATGCAGTGTGACATTTTATATATTTTAATTAAGTTTTATTTGCAATTAAGTCCATGGATTGAATAGTTAGTAATTTGAGCTTATTGTATCCAAATTTACTAAAATTTGCCTTGTTTGAAAGCTCTGATCATGATCATTTTAATTTCATGCTTTATTCTCTGATGTGTCCCATACATTTTCATTTAATAATCAAAGAAGTTCATTTCTAATTACACCTTAGCTTAATTTCCATAAATTCACCTTAACTCCAATTTGTGATAAGAAGTCCTGATTAGCTCTTTCCATTTAGAATTTAATTAAGCAATTGATCTACCGATTCCATATCCTTATTCTCATGATTTATGTATAATTGACTACTAAGTGTTGTAATTACATTATGACTTAGGTGTACCAGTTCATCAATGAGAAAGTAGAGATTTTAATTAATTAATATACGAGAAGTTTTTACTTAATTGGATATCATGCTTATTAATTAATCCAGGGAGACATTTGTGTGATATTTGTACTTGTGTGTTGCATTGTATTATCATTTATTCACATGATTAGACTTGCATATACAAAGCTAAAAAGATCATGCAGGCATTTAGATTGACCTAGATACCACTATACATCATTTAACTTACATATTTAACCCTGCTTTAAATGGCCCAATAGCTCGTACCCTTGTGTTCAACCCTGGAATTATCCAGGTATAAATTTAAACCATGCTTTCTTCATGGAGGTATTTTTAGCTTGTTTCTATTGATTCATTGATCGTTCGTACAACAACGTGACCCAATTAGAGTAGCAATTTAGCATCTTATCACAAACCAACTATCGTTCCATTACCCCTGCAGGTGATCACCACCGCATGCCCTAGATCAGACTTGGAGATCCAACGATCATGGTCATCGCTCCGAGCCTCCACTCCACGTCACCAGGCACAGACCCACCAAGCCACTAGTGCCCTCTACGTGTACATACACCTCAACTGTGGGCCAAACCTCCCACCGTCACCTGCTACACACATACTCAATCACGTGGTGGGAAAATTATAGCATCCACTTGTCGGGTTTAAATATTTATAGTTCAGTCTCGCGTGCTTGAGACATTTATAGTAAACCCCCTCAAGGTTTTGATATTTGCATATAATCCCACGTTATTCCTTTTTAATTAGTTTTTAGTTGTTTTAAATTAGTTTTATTATATTCAGACACATAGATTTATTTGTTAATATCTTGAGCTACAGAACTCCAATTTAAATGAAATTAGTCCTACTTTAAAGATAATGGAATGCTCTTTCTGATTACATCTTCATGTTTTGATGTGATTCATAGATCATTAATTATTAATCATAGACGCCCCTTAATTTATGCATCTTGTTTTCATTGTTATAAATTGTACATAGGTCCAGAAATTGCAAATGAATAATTCACCTAAAGCTCTCATTATCTAGAATTTTATTATGGGTCTAAGATATTGATTTGCTACTCTTAACTTCTTGATTTGAGTGTCTAAGTGACCTAATTGATTTAGGATTCATAGTTTGAAGCATCTTTGCAACACAACAGAAAAAGTGAACATTGAGTTACCCTTATTTGTAGGTTAATTTCTATTAATTTGAGCTTTGATTTTAACAAGGGTACCGGGCCATTATATGTTGTTTATATGTGCATTCATGTCATTCTCATTCCACTTCATTTTGTAGCATCCAACTTTCATATAAATTGCCCAAAAATTTAGGCATGTACCAAGTTATTAGTTTAATTGAGTTAATGATAATTGAAGCAATTTTTTAACACCTAAATCACCAAGCAAGCATGATTCCTTAAGACGACCAAGGAGTTGCTCAGGATAAATAAACATATACCGACTGTAACTCTTCACAGATATATTTGTGCAGTTGGTTTTGATCAAACTACTCTTAGCCTGACTAGAACAATAATTCCACATAATTAAATTAAGGCATATGTTAATTATAAAATGGCACTATGCCGGAGAAATGACATATAATTGATTGATTTTAGGCTTAAATTGTTGATTTAATTTAAATACAACTTACTTGATTAACTTGCATTTTGTTCTGCATTGTTTCCATTTTCATATTATTTGTTGTATTCATTCTCTCATAAAACTTGTACGTAACTTAAGTTCTTTGTTGATCAGGGCCTCGAGTCGCCACATTAACCGAGGGGAACTGTAACAACCCATCTCTGGCCGATCCAAATCTTGTCCGAATGTTCCCATGGTAATCTCACATTAGTAGAAAGGTTCATTGCTTAGCAAGATAATTAGACAATTCATGGCATTAAGAGTATTATAAAGCACAAGCTAATAACCAAAGGGATTCATGAACCCAAGGGGCTTTGGGTAGATGGTGTTGTACTTCAACTCAAACTCAAGGGGAAGGAAGAGAGTTTAGGTCGCATTAGGGGGGCGTAACATTTTACATACATATGCACACATACATACACGCACACACACAATATACCCACAGACTCGCACACACCCACGTCACATATGTGTTGCCTCTCGTGTGATAATGATTCTTTATTACGCCATCGTGTGTTGTCTCAAAGTGCAATCAATATCTTATAATCATATTCATATAGTCTTAGTATGGAATAAATTCAAGAGTATGCGCTCAATCACATGTAGTAAAGGGGTTTGGGAATACCTTTAGATGTTTGTTACGACATGAATCTGGCAGCATTTCCTTGTCTCATACTTAGTCGTCAAATTATCACTAATAACTTTGAAATAGAAATGAAATTGCTTTGTTTCCACTGTTATATCCTTGAGTTTTTTGATACAACTGCATATATTTAATCTTCAAAAGCATATTAAATGTCATAGAAATTGGTAGTTATCCTTTCTCATATTGTTAATAGTCTTCTATACCTGCAAGTGAGGACTAAAATGCATGCCAACATTTACGTACTTTTAAGTTATAATTATCGTTAATAACTTCGCTAATGGATATTCATTGAAATTGTTCATTACTTGACACTTTTTGGCTTGACGTAGCCTTTGTGTACATATTGCTTTATTGGGGTATTTAGCACACCTTGTGATTTGTACCGAAGTAAAGGAAATTTGAGAGGAGACACTAGTGACTTTTTGGAGGACTAGTTACTTTTTACGCGGAGGTGGTCCTTCATTTCCTTTAACTTTGTAGACAATTGCTTTTGTTTTATTTGATGCAAATGTTTGTTGCCATGTAATAAAATCATTCCTATCATGCACTTTTTCTTTGAGATATTTTATATCTTGTCCTTTTATTTCATGTTGATTATATATAGAAATGTTCTCATTTTTAATGAAAATAATTATGGTTGGACTCGTATATATTTTCTATTTGGTGATGGATGGCAAGATCTTGGTGGATTGATGTAAACTCTCCACATGCATTCGGACATGATTCGGATCATCTCAGGTGGGGTTGTTACATGAACCAGAGGAAAACGACTTGGAGTTGACCGCTATGGAGGATCAACATTTAAGTTTTGTTGAGTCAAGTCGTGAAAGAGTGTAGAGCCTTAGGTTTGATTCTTGTATTCTCATTCTATTTTTTATCATATAATTTGTAGTTAATGACCCATTTCTAGTGGATTACATTGGAATCTCACATGTATACTGAGGACATTTGGACATTCAAACGTGTTTCAACCATGTGTGGTTGGGGCCCTCGTGGTTATGTTGATTGTGCGTGATGTATTATAGATTTGCACTCATGATTCTTAGAGTGTTTAATAAGTCAAGTTTTTGCTTGTGCTCGTACTTAAGTAGAACCACATCACTGTAATTGAAATGCACTATACATTCTTCAACTTAACCAAACTTTGAAATCAAATTCTTCCCACTAATTGGGACCACTATAGATTGAAACACAGCTGTAACTTTAGGAGTGATTTATTGTTTGCATTTTGATATAGTATCGTAATATTTTCAATATTGTCTTGCATCTCGCATGAAGAGAAATGGGAAGCAATGTAAGTCTTCTAACTGATCATACACCATTGTTTTCATAGGCATCATTTTTTCTCGATTCCTCCTTCTTGTTAGGAATTAAGGAATTGGGACTAGACGATAGTCGTATACTTGGGCTCATTAAATAATTTAGTGATAACCATTCTTAAAATCATAATTGGTAAACAATATTGAGCAAAAAATTGAAAAAAAAAGATTCATTGTGGTGCGGGAGAGAAACCCCGATCTTTGTACACGAGCACATTCACGACAAGCAAAGGTAAGGAGGTACCCATAAGTATAGAGCTAAAAGTACTTGCTCTAGGTCCTACCCTTATAGATTTTAGGAGATGCAAGCGCTTGACTCCGATCATAAAAAATAGGTTTTGAGTTCATCAGTCTACTACCAAGGGATTGATATAACCTGGTAGCTCTGGCAGATAACTCCTTTGTTTGAGGTGTAGTAGAACTGCACTTGGTGTCGGTGATGAGTCAGTTTGATGAGATACCTAGCATCTGGTCTTGGAGGACCTGCGGTGTCTGACAAGTCAGATCAAACAATCGTTGTATGGTCACCTCTCTCGGCTCTCAGTACTCTAACAATCTAAATCAACCAACAATTAACCCACAATAATGATTAAACAATATGAATAAGTGAGCTAAAATTTACTATACCCTATAGAGATGTGTATAGTAACAAGTAGTAGGGGTCGAACCACAAAGAAGCACACAAGGTAGAACAAGGAAAATGAATAGGCAACTAAGGGATTTTTTGTATTTTAATCTTTTAAATGTTTTTTTGTAGATTTTTAATTTATATATTTTATATGTTTTAAATTTGCAAATATAGTAAATAAACTCAAAATTGTGTGAATAAAATGTTTTTGGATTTTATAACTTTTTCTATATTCTTGTGATTTTTGAATATTTTTTTAGAATTTGTATGATTTTAAAATGAGGAAATACATAAATTAAAGAAAATAGAAAATGCAGGAATCAAATCAGATTGAGCCTAAATTAAAATTTTATATATACTTGATAATACAAAGAAAATTCAAAAACTTAAACCACGTTTGAGTTTTTTACTTTTTATGAGTTTTTCTATGTTTTGCAACTTTTAGGAGTTTTTTACTTTTTATGAGTTTTTCTATGTTTTGCAACTTTTAGGAGTTTTTCTTAATATTTTGCAAAAATATGTGGTCAGAAAATCAAAAATAACTAAATAGACATACATGAATATTTTGGAAATTTTCAAAACATTCTGTAATTTTTATGGATTTTTAAATGCTAGACTGGAGAAAATGCAATTTTTTATTTTTTTATTATAAATAAGAAAATAATTTTAATTACATTACAAAAATATATGTGATAAAATATAGTTCCAAACACTTAAGTTAATTTTCATATAATTGTTAGATGGAAGATGATATTTTTAATAAATACGAGTACAAAATTAAATCAGCAATACATGGACATAGTTGCAATTTTCTAAGTGTTTCAGAGCATTTAATATCCCCTTAACAAAATCCAGAGGCCTTCATTCAATTTTTTGCATAATAAAAAATATTACGTACTTGAAGGGTTATAAATGCAAATAAGTGAAATAATAGGACCAATCATGTAATTTATCCAAAAATATTTTAACTTATATTTGAAGTTTCGGAACCAAATGGAAACACACAAAACTAGAAGGGGTCCATGCAAAATACCTGCAACCTTACGCGTACAAGCACACGAGGTGACGTAGAATTGGATTAAATTGCAAATACCAGGACGCTCATGGTCCTTAGTGCAAATATTACAAAAATATTACAAAGGCAATTGAATATTTTTTAGTCTAAACAACAAATACAAAAAGGCAGGGTGAGGGAGATAGCAAAATACCGCCCATTCGCACACTGGTGGATGGCATAGATGACTTCACTTATCCACGTGGCGCATTTGTAACAGTGAATGATGCTTTGACGATGAAGGTGGAGATGAGGTCCCACCCTATGATCTGACGATCTTCAAGTGATCAATCCAACATAGGGTGTACACCTGGGCATTTGTTCTTCATCCAACGGTTAGGATAGGTTGTGGGAGGATTTGGAAGAAGCCCCACCTTGGCAAGCTTCGATCCATAATAACTTCTGAATCATTGGGTCCCCCCGGCTGTTGGAGTGCTCAAAATGTTCCTCGACCGATTACGTAGTGATCTGATGGTTCAAAAAGGCCCTAACCTCATCAGAGGTGATCTGGAGGGTCAAAGGAGCTCAAAATCCTAGAGCGGCTTGGATGAATCGGTTCGCCCCTCAAAAAGAGTTCCTTCCTGTATGAAAAACTTCAGCGATCGAGGGTGAAGTCCCTCAACCCGATGGTTAGCAAAAAGGGGGTCTCGAATGGATGGGCGAGCATGCTCCGGCGATGGTGCTGAAGAAGTTTTTGCAAGGGTCTAATGTTATACACAAGGTGAGAACACTGTCATTGTGGTGAGTGTTCATGGAAACCAGAATCAAGAAACAATTAACCCACAATCAATGATAAAACAATGCAATAAAGATGTGGAGTCAAAATTTATTATACTCTACAAAGGATGGGTAGAGGTGCAAGTATTATAGAGATCGAACACATGGAGCACATAAGATAGATTGGGCAATGAAATCCAAAATATTCATTTCTTGTATTTTTATTTTATTTTTTTGGGTTATTAGTCATATAACTTTTTATGGATTTTTGATTTTATATTTTTTATAGTTTTTAATTTTATATTTTTTCTTTTTATACTTTCTGATTTTTAATTTTTATAATAAGATAATATATATAGATAATAATATGGATAACGTAAATATTATATATAATAGATATATATAATATATGCAAAATCATGAAGATATTCAAAGGTGCAGTCCTTTGAAATTTTAAGGGTTTTAAAATATATAGGGTATTATTGATGATAATAATAATAGCAATATTTATAGTAATATAAGTAAATATAGATATATATATATAATATATATAATGCATGCTATTACATTTATAGATATAGCTATAAATACTCAAATGAGGCAAAATAATTTTTATTTTCGTTTTTCTCTACTTTTTTAATTTCTTATATTTGAATTTTAATTGATTATAATTATCAAAACAATGACTTATATTAATATGTCGATTTGTTTTGAAATTAAAAAATAGATAAAATTTCTAAAATTTTCCAAAAATATTTTTAATATATAATATATATAATGAACAAAATTTAGAAAAAGAAATATTTTTTTGGTTTTTGTAGAATTTCTACTAATTTTTATAATTAATTTGGAGCTTTTTAAGTTTTAATGTTTTTA
>JAZKJV010007538.1:0-55038 GCA_037367405.1 Ottelia alismoides | reverse complement strand
TTGTGTAATCAGGGCATAAGAGAATATTACCTAACTCTAACCCAATTATTGTAGCAATGGGAATGGCTAGAAGTAATTAGCCCTACTTTAGTGTTAAATAACACAATACCAACAATACTACATATAATGAAACTAAACGCAATCAACAGTAAAACACCGCCCCCACCAGAAAGTAAGCTATACTCCAGTTTTAAGGAGTACGGAAAAGATGAGTAACCCACACCCAATACCGACAAAGGTCAGGTATATAGTTAGCTCATTTAAAATAAGTATGATTATTGTAGCAGCCAAAGCATAATAGTAGTGAGCTTTATTTATTTTTACGCACCACTTCCCAATTATTGTTTCAAATAAATAGGGAAACCTTTGTCTTACGAAGTCAAACTTTTTCATATAACGCCTAATTAAGAAAAACCCCAATATTGAGGTTTTGAACGATTTTAGAGGGATTAATCCTGTGATACAAATATACCAGTGGTTTCACGAGCCAACTGATTAATTAACTTTGGTTTTGCATCTACAAATTTAAGATTGGTCTGATCGGCAACAGTTGCTATACGGGTACGATACTTTTGCCAGTTAGAAGTTTTTGAGTGCGATTGATACTCAACACTGCTATTCCCCTGCCTTAGATTAGATGAGGTAGATTGATGAACTCCTCTGGTTTTTACAGATACCTGAACATCAGTAATTATGGAGTAAGTTACGTCTTTGACTAAACTATCAGCAACCCATGCCCCTATTCCAACCGCTGCACCAACTCCTAATCCAACTCCGGTATTATTGGATAATAACCCGGCAGCAACCCCGGCAACTCCAGCAGCTAAAACTTCACCATAACCAGCATGTACTGATTTCCAAACTGCGTCTGGGTCTTTGGCTTGACCTGCTTGTAACACATTTACTTGAAGCATGTTATATGCTCTGGCTGGGTCATTGGTTACTCTCCACCCTGCATTTGTAAACTCTTGTTTGATTTCTGTGCCTATGCCTGACAAGTCTTGATCAGTTGTATTCTTAACTGACACGTAAATAATGTGTTTACTTGGTGATGTCGGCTCTAAAAAGATAGAATCACTCATTTTGGAATTAACAGTTAATTGGCTATGATTCATTTCTGTATCGATAGCAGCACATCCAGATAAACTTATTGCCAGTAAAACGTAAACTAATTTCATGAAGAACCTCTTTAAAAATTACTATATTTGTACCATATGCTTTGCGCCATGCGCCCATCGTGCTCTTTTCCAAGTTGAATGATTACATCAATTGCTCCTTTTAATTCATTAATAATTTCACTATCAGTCATTACAATTTGATTGTGTTTGTAAAGCCCAGCCATTCGAGAAAAAGCAAGTTTAGGGTTATTTGCATGGATAGTGGTTATAGAACCCTCATGACCAGTAGTGCAGGCAGTCACAAAGTCTATGATCTCCCCCCCGATAATTTCACCCATAATAATGCGATCAGGTCTCAAACGCATACATGATTTTACTAGATCTTGGTTGGTCACCTTGGCTTCACCTTGCTCACCCTTGGTAGCCAAGAGCGATACCGAATTTCTATGCGGAATTTCTAATTCCCGTGGTGATTCAATTGTAATTACCCTCTCATGCTGGGGGATTTCTTTTAAACAAGCATTTAGATAGGTTGTTTTACCCGAAGAAGTTCCACCAGAAAATACTATATTTTTCTTATTAATTACCGCCATTTTGATGAAGTTATTAATTTCTAGCTGAACCTCTCTGGAGTTATTCTTATTTTGCAATGCAACTACTTTTTTGAATTGATTAATTAAGTCACGCTCTTTATCATCAAGCAAAGCCAGCTCATCATCAAGATCAGTTATTAGTTGAGTTCTACGATAAAAATCTTGTTCTAGATAATCGTTAAGGCTGAAATCTCTTACAACTTTGCGTCTAATCGATAACGTGTGATGTTTTGCTGTATTTGGTATAATTAGAGTTATTCTTGAACCATCAACTAGTGACCCATAAAGAATTGGGTGCAATTTATTAAGCACTTGATTATTAGCAACCGCTATAACTTGAAACATAGTGCTTAAACATCTGGCATCTAACTCCGGTACTTCATAAGCTAACATTTGCCCATTTTTCTCGATAAAGACCTCTTTCGGTCTATTAATCAGGATTTCTGAAACTAAAGGGTCGGTTAGCCATTGCTTAAGTGGTGAGAGTGATATACCCTGCCCTGCCTTCTCAAAATCAATGTTACCTTGCATTTAATGCAACCCTGTATACTCTGCTTACATAGCCATTATAAAACCCATCACTATAATTACCCGTGTTATAAGCTGAGATTGCCTTAGCTAACGCATCAGTTTTAGAAGAATTGAGTCTAGCTCTTTGATAGTTTTGATAAAGAATATTACTAGCTATTTTTATATTGATACATGGGTCTAATGCATCGGCTGCCTTGTACCCATATTTATGAATGTTTTTAATGTTTACCTGGGCAAGTCCCACATCAAAGTTATAACCATGCTTTTCTAAATAAGTTGCCCATTTAACAGCCTGATCTTTAGTTTTAGCCTGGTAACGTAAATGCCCATGATTAAGGTTAATCGCTAATGGATTATTGTTTGATTCTGCTTTTACTATTGCCTGCATTGTGCTAACCGCAACATGGTTAGCACAAACATACGGGTTAAGCATTACCATCTAAACCTGAAAAGTCTAGGTCATGCGCCACAAATACATTAATTTCAGTGCCCTGATTAATATACAAGGTTGGTGCCAAATCTAAGCGATTCCCCATAACCTTACCAGCAGTATTACCAAATGAATTAGTAATTGCCAGCTTGTATTGATCTTGTACTGACGGATATTGTGCGGTTGAATTACTAGTTGCAATTGAACCAACCCCGATGATAGAAAGCAACGCCCCAGTACCAAATATAGTCCAGAAATGACTATCAACAACATCAGCACCTTGCCCAGTTCTTCCAATTTGATCATTAGACGGGGAATTAATCATAACACTCACACCTTTGGGAGTTATTACCCTATTCCACACAATAAATAATCGCTCAGTAGCTGGACTACCACCACCTGCTGCAAATTGTCCAACTAACCTGCTACCAGTTGGCAATAATAGATGTTTCCCTGTATATGAATATACTGGACGAGTAAGACTAGCCTCTACCATTCCGGGTAACTCACTCGAAATAGCAACAGTTAAAACCGCATGTAAAAAATCACCCTGAACAATAGTTGAATCAGGATGAGCTATATTGGATGCCTTTACTATATCTACTGATGTAGCCTGACTATTGGCAAACTGGCTATTTCCATCACTACTAACTAATCCACTGGTTGTATTCGATGCTATTGTTTCAGCCTTCTTTGCATCAGGACTTAAAAGATACACCAATTTCAGTATCCGCATTCATCCTAAGCTTACGTTCCTTTTCTAGCTCATCATTAGTTTTTGGCTTTACTGCCGCACTAATTGGTGGTACATCATTAACCGAGTCTTGTGCCTTCTTCAATTTATCCATAGCCTCTTGAAGTTACGGTTTATTCATTAAGCTGCGCGAGTTTTGAGCTACTTGAGGCGTTGGTGCCGGAGCTGGTGCAGGTTTTTATGAAATAAACGAACACCAATAACCCCAACCATTATAATAAAAACAACTACAACAACACCCTTTTTCTTATTAGTTATTGGCTTTTGTTTAAGCTGCTCGCTTATTTTTTCTTCATTTGGGTCTATCATAACTTAGCTCTTTAACTTATTAATTAATGATTGATTAAATATTGAAGCAACTGCATTACCAACACGTAAGGTAAATTGTGGTGCTACACGTAAAATAGTAATGATATTGCCATTGCGTCTAAAAATTTACAACTGACTCTTTGCCATCAGCATGATCTACCGCAAAAAAAGCTGGTTGTGGAGTTTTGTCTAAATCTTTATACTCCAAATAGGTAAACCTGCCATCGTCGTACACATGAACAGGCATTATATTTTCTCCGCCGTTTTGTAGGTTAAAAGTATAATCCCAATTGTATTGACTAGGATTTTGTGCCGGAGATAGATTGGCAGCCTTCTGCCCTTTTTTGTAGTTAGCCCATGGCTAATGCTTCTTCTGGATACTTAAACATAATTGCATAGGTCGGAGCCACAGGGTCATCATTACCCACAATATGCATCCTAAAGAAATAGGTTCTATCTTTATGGTAGTAACTACTAAATTCGTGTCAGAAAAACTGTGATCAACTGTGGGCTTGATGCGTAACATGTTAGGCTCATTCTCTACTGGTTTAACAATCCATGCCAAGCTATCACCATCTTCAACGCTTTTAATCACCTCACCATCTTCAAACTTTAAAACAGTTACAGTAAATGGTGCTCCATTGATTGGTACCACCGCATTAGGCGAGTAATTAAACATACTTGATACTTTTTGATGTAACAACTGATTGGGGCACATTCTCCGCAAAAACTGAATGAGCCAATAACAAACCAATAATAGCCTTTTTGTACACGTTCCAACTCCTATTTAAAAATATATTTGGGATTTATTGTAACTAACTACAGTAAATCCATCATAGTTCATAAACTGTTCATCTGTATCCTTAGGTAACCCACGGTATACCCATTTCAACATAGCCTGCATATGTTATAACCTGGTTAACACCACCGATATCATCATACGTAGTAAAAGTCACCATAGCAACATTTTTTGATTAGGAAGAGGTTGCACTGATTCAACTACAACCTTTCTATGCGCTGCCCCAAGCTCTTTGATTCTTCCATCTAACTCATTACTATAATCAGTTAAAACATTTTCGTTAGACATTGCTCTAACATAATCAGATTGTATCTTGAATACCTCAGGGTCATAACCCTCACGATATTTAATATATCGATATAACTCTGATTTGGTTTCTTCCAAAGTATGATCAAATTTGGTATTAACATGCGGATTCTGCACCCAAACCACTCCATTGCTGTCTGTTCTAACCAATATAGGCGAAACCGTCTTTAATGGCATCATAAAACAAATTGTCAAAGCAAGTAAGCTCGTAATCCCACTCATAGCATAAAATGGCCACCTTGTATCGATTACGGCTTGCTGCAACCGCATCAAAACAGTCATACGCCCAACCACTCGCTTGCTCATAATATTCACTAATCTGGGTTTTTAAATCAACTGACTTAACCTTGGTCGGCTTTTAAATCTTTTAAAAATCATTCTCCACCTCTAAGCTTTCTTAAAGCACCGCGTGCTTTCCCTGCACCCCATTTGCCCGCTTTATAACCAGACCCAGCAACTTTAAAAGATTTCTTCATAGCACCAGCACTAAAACCCAGCTCCAGCTAAAGCACCACCGATTACAGGCTCCAGCTCCAGCACCAGATACTCCACCACCAATATGCATCGCTTTTACACTAACTTTCAATATCAAGCAAATTATAATTATAGCTATGACTATAAAATACCCTATAGTCTTAGCGAACCCATCAAAATAACCATCACTTAATGGGGCACCAGCTACTGCATGAGGTAAAACCCACCACACAAAACTTAGTGATAACACCAATACCGCAGTTATCATAATGTATAAAAATACAAAACCAAACAAAAGACCTAGCCAATTATCAAACATGCTTACAAATTTTTTAAACAAGACTGATGGTATTACAACAGGAGCTATAGTAAATAATATAGCCATCATAATTTTCGCAACAGCAATCTCCAATATCATTAAGGCTGCCATAAACAACCCAAATATATCAACTAATAGACCATAAACTATGTAAGCCCAATTACCAAATCCACCAGCTTTAAATAAGTCACTTGATACCATATTTATCGAATCTAAACCACCCTGTATAGCCCCATTTAAAGTATTTGCATTGGCACTATGCGGAATCGGATTTGCCTTTAAAAGTGCCCCACTAACTCCATTCATAATGCCATTAACCAACCAATCACATAAAAAGAGAAGTTAGCCCAATTTAAAGCAAACATATAGACCATTGACAATGTAATAGTCATCTTTAAGAATTCAGCCAGCTTAACATCGCCCTCTACCCAAACTTTCCACCCCATCAAAGCAATAACAATTAGAGTTAATACACCTAATGGGGCTGCTAAATAAGCAGCTATTGCGTTATAGCCATTTTTTACAAAAGTGGCTAATAGCCGATCTAGCAAACTAAAAAAATCTACAACAAATGTTTCTGGCTTTAAAGTACCCATGGTTACCTATTTAAAAAAGTCATTATTCATGACTACTATTTTTGCATTACGGCAATTCTGAGCTGTCACCGAATCATCACCTTTAGGCAACTGTTTGCATGTAGTCGCTAACATTTTCCTTGCTATATCCAGATTGTCATGATAATATTCCTTAGAATGCGGTTTATCACCACACGCATTCAAAGCCATAACAAGACCGCTTAATATAATTAATTTTTTCATTACTTCTCCCAGGTATTAACAGGTTTTTTATTACACCATTTTCCATAATCTGGACATGGAGCCTTTAGATCAGTGCTTGCACAAGAAACTACTAACAACGTTAATAATAAACACAAAAATTTCATGAATTACCTCTTATTTAAAAAAATTAGCCGTGTCAGACTGCACCTTAACCGTTTGGGCTTTAGATACTGCCTCTAAATTAATCATAGCTGTTTGCATACGTACAACTTCTGCCATGATGTATCCTAACTGCTGTGTCATCCTAGCATTCAAATCTGATGATGCTTTAAGGTCAGCTGTTTTATCTATCTGATCACCCAAATCTTTTAATTGGTCAATCTGCTCATTTATCCTACTAAACTCTTTTTGTCCAATAACTGCAACTGCTGTAGTCGTCTGTGATTGCTCCGTATATGCTTGTGTATCCTCAGGTGTATGGCTTTTAGAATAATCATCACTACTTAAATTAGGATGGGTTTTTACATACTGAGTATACAAATCCTTATACCGTTCATCATTGCCACCAGCAATATTTTTTAAAGTATTTTGCCAGTCACTATCTAACCATTCCCGTTTTTTAATATCATCATCACTATTTAAAATATCGCTAATATTTCTACTGCCTTTAAGACTACTAAGCGTCTGCTGCGCAGTTTCTTCTTGTTCTTTTTAGTTTAGTATATTGATTGTTTAATAATGTATATTGTTTGTTCAACTGTTCAACTTCATCTCCAATTTTTGCCAGAATAGCTGCTTCTGTAGCGTCACTACCAAATACCTGAACACTCGAAAACATTAACATTAAAACAAATAATTTACGCATTTATTTCTTCATAAAAAGATGGCAACCAATCTTCTGCTTCTTGCCCATGTTTGTCAATTAATTTATCTACCAGCTTCTTTGAATCAGTGTTAGTTGAAAATACCGCTAACTCTTTTGTTAAAACCATTTAGATCAAGTTTGCACACTACTGCGTCATGCTCTTGCTTGTACAAGAACAACCTCTTTTCTTTAGGCGTATGCTTAATAAAATCAAACTCCGCAGGAGTTATATTGAAATTCTTATATACTTCATAATCTGCCCTTGAATTAGGAGCAAATATTTGCGTTGCAGTATTGGTTAAAAACTGTGCTGCAACTTTAGAGCTTAAAACCGTCTCTGCTGACTGAGTAGCAATAATAATCGCTATTTTCTTCTTACGTAAAGTCGGCACTTCTTTTTTAAACCAATTAATCCATAACGGGTCATCTAAATAATACCAGCCTTCATCTAACACTATTGATATTGGGTCATTGTGATTAAATCTACTTAACTCAATTCGGTAAAAAATGTACTTTAATAATGCAGTTTTCAACCTAGGATTATCAATTAACTTAGACATCTCAAAAGCTACCTTGTAGCTATCAACATTCAGATTATCCTCATTGTTATCAAAGAATTCACAATAGGTACCATCATCCCTCTCGTGATTACCTCTGAGAAACTGTCTTAACTGACTCCAACGTGGAAAGTTATGCGGTAATCGATTATCAAAAATAGTTGATAAAGTCCTCTGCTCTTTGGGTATTGAGAATGCAAAGCTAACACACTCTTCAATATACTTCTTTATATCTTCATCTATATCATCTTCACTTGGCAGTTTAACCAAGATAGATAACCATTCGATACAAAACTTTCTAGTTTCTAATGTATCAGGTAATAAAAACGGGTTATGCTTAATCTCAGAGTTAATCTGGTATACCAAATAAGGATTATTTGTTGCTTTGAAATAAGCATATGCTCCAAACTCATAGTCAAAGAAAAAAGTACGCATCTGATATTTTTCCTGTAAAGCATCTAATGCCAGTAACATTACAGTCTTACCAAACCCATTACTACCTACAATTAAAGAATGTGCTGCCGTATATTCATTTGCTTTACCACTACCAGCTAAAGCGTAGTTAAACCAAAATGGGGTTTTACTTGCGTATCCACCAAACAAATAGCCTCGCCTAAATGAGTTTTTCTATTATGCCCAGTCGGATAATTATGCAGTGGGAAGAAATGAGCAAATACATCACTTGGGCATAACCTTGGTCGTGTAATATACTTTTGATTACATGGAAACTGTGCCCAAAAAGCAGCTTTATGATTCATGGTCTCTACAATAGCCCTAAATCCGCTCTCGGCATAAAGCTTAATCACCTCGTTACACTTACCATTAACTGCATCAACATCATCACCTAACACCATTACAGAATTATGAAATTGCCCTAAGGTTTTTCTTTCAGATACAATATCATCTCTCAACTGATCAAGTTGCATCTGTTGCGACACACCTTTATCCCCGGCAACCTCATGTTTATGCGCTACTCTACCAACTGAATATTCAGCTTTATTGCTACTCAACGGAAAAAAAGATACCGTTATTAACATCTCAACATTTAAGTGTAGCAATCTATCAAATGAAATCGGTGTAGTTCGGCTACCATAATTTTTTATAGCCACCATGCTGGCAAATTTAACCTTTCTGATTTAAAAGTTAAATATTTCTTATCTGCAAACTGTATTTCAGCCATTGGTAAAAACTCGCCCAAGTTTCCATATGGATACTTTGTAAACTCTTTAGTTACACCATGATGCCCTAACATAGGTTCATTAGGAAAAGCGTAATCCAAACTATCTAAACCGTTTACAAATGACCCCAGAAAACTTAATATTTCAGAAAACTCCGTATCCTCTTTATCTAAAATCTCTGCCTGAAAAGGTTTTTAAACTCCCTTTCTTACCCAACATTGTCTGAACTTCTTGTAACTTATTATTGAGTTTAATTACCGCATCTTGCATAGCTTCAGATGCATGAGAGTCAGCTTTGCTAAATTTAGATTTTACATATTGATCAAGACCAGCCAATCCCTTATATACCAAAGTTATATAAATTTCATTCTGGTATAATTGGGCATTCTTATATTTAGCCTGGTATTTTTTATTAAATCCCGTAGTAAAGT
This sequence comes from Ottelia alismoides, assembly GCA_037367405.1. Classification (NCBI taxonomy): domain Eukaryota; kingdom Viridiplantae; phylum Streptophyta; class Magnoliopsida; order Alismatales; family Hydrocharitaceae; genus Ottelia; species Ottelia alismoides. Next base: position 45,595 of record JAZKJV010007538.1, on the reverse strand, counting down.
CACTATATCCACCAACTTCAAATTCAGCACTTACCTTACGTCTAAAAATATGCCCGTATACTCCAAAATCTTCACCTAGACCCGTAATCACACTATGCCATAGGTTATCGAAATCATTTATATCATCAGTGTTGGCAACAGTAATATGTGCTCCCTTAACCCTGATTACCCCAAAAATTAGTTTGTTATGTGTAGCAACTATATTTTGCTGGGCAAAATACATCTTGGGTAGCTTATCAGAAATAAATCTTTGAAATTTAGGCAGCATATATTACCAAGGCAAATAAGTTAATAAAGTTACGTATTTCAGCATTTCACCGTCTTCACCCATAATAGTTTTATGCATTAAGATGATCTTAATGCCGTCTGGGTCAAACTTACCGATTAACCAACCTACCAACCAGAAAGGCAACAGAGAAAGAAATCCAATAATGGGATTCATTATAAACAAAAACTAGCCCCAAAAAATATAAAGAGAATAAAATCAACATGTACTCCCATAAACATAGGCGGACGCATCATTGCTCCGAAAATAATCGCTTCATTCAATTCTGTTTCCATCATGATAAACCCAGAATAGTTTTACCAATCCAAGTGGTGCCAAACACCAATACCGTACCAACAACAATATGAATAGCTGTTTTTTTAGTAACCATATGAAACCAGAAACCAATACCAGCAGCAGCAATAATAAGCAAGCACAATGCTTTACCAGTATCACCTTGAATAGTAGTTAAAATCGTTTTTAGGATAGTTAATAAACGTTACTATCATCACCCATGAATTTCTCCAAAATTAAAAAATGCCCCCAAACTAAAAGTTCAAGGGCTATAGTGCTAAAGGATAGAAGGAGTCTCCAGTATAATTTTTAAGTTATACTGGAGCTGCAAGTTCAATGCTAGTGGGAGTGAGAATTGAACTTGCATCTTGGTCCCTAAGGACGATTTTTTATATAATCATTAAAATTAATAATGTTACTTGATTCATTTTCATATTCACCATCAAAATCTCCCAATGCGTTAATAGCAACGGCTTGGAATGCCTGGTAAAAATCATTGTCTAATTTAGTATATTTTATGTGGAGAATATCGTCAGTAACACGAATCATATAGTGCTGACCAATGCTTACATCAGCCGATATTTTTTCTTTTGTTATATCAATGTTTGAAAAGTTATAAAGAGCCATCTTTTTTATCTTCCAAAAATAAAACAAATTACCTGTGTTACAATACTGACTGATTTAAAACAGCATCATTAACTCTTTGCCGATGTTGCTAAATTTTGTATTAAATCAAATGGACTATCTTGTATCGGGTATTTTAACACATCGGTACCGGTATTATACCACACGCTTTAATTTAAATGTTGTTTTTTTATTTATATTTTTTCTGGAGTTTATAATAATGGCTGAATATACTGTTGAATTAGGTGAAATTCAAGATTACATAACCCATGAAGCTGTTCCTAATTATAATAAATGTGCACTTTTAGTAATCGAAATGCAAGAGACATTTCGTTCTGATTTGGGAATTATTTCAGACAATCAAATCAATAACATTAAAAGCCTAACTAAACATGCTGAAGCAAATGGTGCTAAAGTAATTTATGTTAGACATAATGATAGCTCGGAAAGCTCTCAAGCAATGATTAATTGGTGGGGTGATGAGTTAAAATATGGTAGTCCAAGTTGGCAAATGATTCCAGAAATTGACCCGAAAAACAATCTTATTATTGATAAAAATCAATATAGTGCATTTTTTGGTACAAATTTAGATGATGTTTTAAAACAAAACGGCATTAAAGATATCATTATTACTGGTGTTATGACTAACTGTTGCTGTGAAACTGCTGCAAGAGATGCGTTTATGCGTGGATACAGAGTATTCTTTGTCAATGATGCAACATCTACTATTAATAAAGACCTGCACATTTCTGCTTTAAAAAATTTAGCATTTGGTTTTGCATACATCAAAGATACAAGAGATTTAATCTAAATTAGATAGGCATTAAATTAATTCAAGCAAGTAATTGGCAATTTGGTTTTTAGGAATTAACAACATCTTGTTTGAGATACATAAGTCTTGTAACCAGGGCTCTTCTGCATGACTGGTTACAAGATAAGATTGTTTTTGTATATGTAGCTCAGTAATAACTTTAAAACCATTATAAAATGTGTCACCCAAATTATAATCCACAATATATGTAAACAATGCAGTATCAACTTGGGATTTATACCATTCTATAAAATCTGTTACAGTTGTAAAAAATTTAGATTTAATTCCTTTTACCACAAGTTTTTGTTGCCAAAGCATATGCATTGATAAATCGTCATCAAGAATTACAAAAATAGATTTGGCATTATATTTAATTGATAATGGATACCATTCTGGTGGATTAGCTGTAGGTATGTTTATTGTTATTTTAGTACCTTTACCTAACTTTGATTCTAAGTGAAATTGACCAATTTTTTTAAAATATTCATTAGCACTTGAGAGACCTATTCCTTTGCCCGTATGCTTTGAGCTTTCCCCATTTAATACAGCTTCTATTTTATTTTCAGGAATTCCAATTCCATTATCTTGAATAATTAGTAAAAAATTGTTATTTATGACACTTAAAACAACACTAATAACACCACTTTCATTGAGACTTTCATATGCATTATTTAATATGTTAGATATTTTTGCTTTCATTACTGCAAAAGATGCATAACACCAACTTATTGAAGATTCTTTATCAAAATTATAATTTATTGTATAGTTTTTATTTTTCCATTCAATTTTTTTGATTTTTACCAAATTTTGTATTAATCTAAAAAGCATAAAAACCCTTGGAATACTTTCATCATCAGTATTATAATCTTCGCTTTCATCCAACTTATATCTGCCAAGCAATTCACTAGATAAACCCTTTAACATTTTGGCGGATTCATCTAATAACTCTATATATTCAATCTTAAAAATATTATTTTTGAAATTTCCTAGCACATATTCTATACTAGATAGAGGAGAGCCTATGTCATGAGCTATTTGTTTTGAATTTTTTCCTAACTCAATTTCAACCTCATGTCTTTTATATTCATTAATTATGTTTATTAAATAAAGTAGTTCAGATAAATAATCATTATGATTAATAACTGATTCCCCGTTCTCCAACTGTTGTGTAATGTTATGCAATGGCTCAATAATCTTATTACCAATTATCCTTCTAACTACTTTGTGACTTAATACTAATATCAAACCTAATAAAATTGAAAATACTGCAAATAATGAAATTAAAATTGATGGACTTTCAACTTGGTAATATAGGGGTATATGAATATAAGATTTGTTAATAACATTAAACATAGCAAATTTGTCTTGAAAAGGAGTTATTCCATCACACGAATTTTTACATAATAAAATATTGTTGTTTACTTGATTTATTTGAGATATATAATTATTTTGATCAAAATATAGAGTTAAGTTATGATCACAATTACCTAATTTGAAATTGATTTTGTTATTTAGGTAACATAATTGCAAAGTAACGTATAGTTTTGTAGGAGCACCATACTTAAATATTTCTACTCCTTGATTATTTGTAATTAAAATGGACTTTACAAGATTGTCATCTAGATTTCTAAATAACCATCGTATTGTTGTATAATATTCATTACGTGAAACCTCTCCAAACCTCATGTATTCAACAAAATTTGAGTTGTTAGCTATAATTTCTAATTGGCTTGCTAATTTAGACTGAACAAGTTTATTTGAGTTAATAATTAATTGTTTACTTGTGTTTTTGGCTTCAGAAAAATATATAAAAATAAATATACCTGAAATTATGCTAATAAAAAAAACACTAGAAATTATAAATAAAACTAGTGTTCTTGATATCGAAGATTCAAATGTGTCCAAGTTTTTAATTTTGGACACATAATTAGTTGTTTTCTTCATCAAATTTTAATTTTATATCGTTCCACTGATCATCATAATTTTTAAAGAACTCTGGAACTGGTTCAATCATTTGTAGCTTTGGTAATATTTGCTTAATATTTGTATATAATTCTCCATACGATTTGTCATCAATGTTTTTCTTGAAATATGGCGTAAAATAATAGGTGTCATTTTCAAAATATTTTAACACTGATTGTTTTTGAAGCGCATGTGCTACACATCTATCCTCAGGCGTATTTTTCATTTGTACTAATAAATCTGTACATATGGAAGATGACGATACTGGAACAAACAAACTTATATGGTTTTTTTGATTTTTTTATGTATAATAAAGCATCACCGGACCATATGGTAGCTAAATGCAAACTTTGGACTATCATATATTTTGTTAAAATCACTTGTAATAAATACTTTACTATTTTGAGTTAGAGCTTTTAGATTTTATAAGTTAAGGGAACTAATTTCTTATTTGAGTTTTTGCCATCTAATGATTGGTGCCCCATATTTAGTAAATTCCCAATTTCACCTGAATCATCAACCAAAATTACATCATTATTTTTAGCATTTTTAAATATTTCAAACATGTTTTGATTAGGTTTTATATCTATTACTTTTGGATTGTACATAAACCCCATTATTGCATGAGTAAAGAATGCAACATTATGAGCATATCCATGTGTTAGATAATAATGTTTGAAGTATGGATAGTAATTGTCTGACGATTTCCATAAATCACTTTTAATTTGTGGTAATTGATCTTTTATGCTACCGTATACCATGTTTGAAAAAATCATGATATCATAATCATCTCGTCTCTTATTGAATGTATTTAAGAACTCTGCATTTGTATAATATGCATCATGTGAAAATTTAATATTGCATTCTTTTTCCACAGCTTCAGTTATTTTAGGATCATCTAAAAATCCCCAGAAGGCAATTGCATTAACAGTTTTTTTAGGAGTTATTGGTTTATCATTAGCATATGAATTTGTTACTAATATTGATGAAAGAGTGAGTGATAGTAATTTTTTTATCATTATAGTTATACCTCTACTCTAATTATAGTTTGGACTTTTTGTTTTTATTAACAGTTCGAGTTCTATTCTCTTCATTTATAAGCTCCTCAGCAAAATTAAAATTTATGAGTTCACAATACACCAATAGTATTTATTTGTTCCATTCAAGAATGTATTTGGCATAAATAAGTATTTGTCCAAATCATTTATATCAATATCATCAAATGTTTTACCTACTCCAAAAAATGGAATTTTTTTCACGACTTATTATTGAATCTAATGAGTCTTCAAATTGTAAAGGCAATTCATCATTATATGTATCAATTAAATAATTTAGGCTATTATCATTTTGAATTACAAGGTAACTTTTAATTTTTTCATTAGTCATTAATAAGCAACTACCGTTTTTATCAATTAAATAATGTTCTTGAGTTTTATTATCTATCATTATTTGTTTAAATAATTCCTCAAAATTTTCATTCTTAAAAGGTAATGGTGTATTAATTGATAGATGGTTTATTAAACTTTCAGTTTTTTCAACAAAGTATACATTGATTAAATGATTAGCTAGTTTGACTAAATCATCCCATTGAATTTGGTTCATCTTTAATTATAAACCCGTCTATTAAGTCATTATTATGTGCTTCATTGGCTCTTTTATAATCAGCATAAGCAGTTAGCATTTTTTTTTTGCTGGAAATTTTTTTAACTTCTCACATAACTCTATCCCATTAATGCCAGGCATTTTATAATCTATAATAAGCAAACTGATTTCTTTATATTTGTCTTGGTTATTAACTAGACCAAGAATCTTATCTATGTTTAAATCAACTGGAACATGGTTATTTAAACCAAACTTTTCTGAATCTTCTATATTATCTAAGATTTTTATATTAGACAGTGGAGATTTATAATCATCAATATTTTTTATAAACTCTTGTGGATCTTTAATTGATATGATATTATTTTCTGATCCTAATGCTAGTTTTACTGTTTCTAAAGTTACAGAATTATCATCAATATGGATAATTGTTGATGGAAATCGAAATGCTGGTATACTCATTTTTTAAATACTACCTCATTAAATATCTTATCTTGAAAATTTTTCATAACCTACAATTACTCCTAAAATTTTATAATCCTGGTTTAATTCTATAGTGCGGTTTATATCGTATATAATTGCTTGTAAATACATTATATCTTCATGAATTAGAAATCTTTTAATGTCTGGTAGCTTTGTTCCAATTTTATGTATGAGTAGATAATCTTTATTTTCTGGTTTTACCTCAGGATTAATAAATATAATTTCTCCTTCTCTATGCATTCCATAATTATCATTCTCAATTTTTAGTGCAAAAGAGGATTTACTTAATTTATAACCAAGTATAGTGCAATAATCAATTGGAGTTTTTACTGATGCAGAATTAACCGCGTCTTCCATGATATTATAGGTATATTTATTATTTCATGCTTTACTTTATCATCTATTTTGAATCGCAATTTTATTAGATAAATAGTTATAATCACCAATAAGTTGACTCACAGAAATTTTAAAGTATTCTGCAAGCGGTTTTAATGTTGCTATTGTTGGATTTGGGTTTTTCCCATTTTTAGTTTTTTTTGATTGTATCAACTGGTATACCAGTATACCTTGATAGGTCAACAGAGCTTATATTAGCTTCTGTCATTAGTTTTTGTAAATTAATTGATACCTGATTTAAATCTGTCATTTATAAATCCATAATAAGAAATATGGAGGATTATACCATTTTTATGACGCAATATAATATTTTATTTTTTAACCTTTGGGTTTTATTTTCTAAAAACAACCAAAAGAAATTTTAACAACTTACTTCCTATGTTTGTAGTGTTTATTAAGAACGTTTATATAACTAACATAGCAAGTTTGGTGATTTCAATGTACGCTTAGAGTGCCAATGTATTCCACGATGGTAGCGTACCACCTAGCCGAAAAAGCGTACCACCTAGCCGAAAGCCTGTGAATAACCTAAATTAACTATACATAACAATATGTTAAACATGAAAGTTTTGGGATAGCGTACCACCTAGCCGAAAACTAGCGTACCACCTAGCCGAAAAAGCGTACCACCTAGCCGAAAAAGCGTACCACCTAGCCGAAAAAGCGTACCACCTAGCCGAAAGCCTGTGAATAACCTAAATTAACTATACATAACAATATGTTAAACATGAAAGTTTTGGGATAGCGTACCACCTAGCCGATTTGTTATTGTTGGTTAGTCATTTGGAAATAAAAATAGAAGTCGAGTTGACAAGTTTTATAAAAGTAAAGTACAATCTGACGTTAGCTTTTTAATAAAAAAGCCCTTGGGACATAAAACTGATAACGGCAGTTTTATTTCACCACATTAAACCTAATTTACTAGGAGTAACGAAATGCCAAAGGCTATAACCCAAGATTATATACCAAAAAGTACTTTGATTTCAGATAATTTAAAAAAGAATGAGGGTGTAACTTTTACATTAAAGCCATTTATATTCTTAACTTTCCCCCTAACTAATAAATCAATTAATATTAATGAATCTGAAGACATTTCAACTTATAAAAGAAAGTATTCTTTAAATAATGAGAAAATAATAGATCTATTAATAGTATCAAGAACAAAACAAATACCGTATGGTATTTATGCTAGAAGATTGATGTCGTATTTTGTAAAAAAGTTTTATTAACTAAAAGTAAAACAATTTTTATAGGTGAAAGTAAAACAGAATTTTTTAAAGAAGTTTTAGGAATAAATTATAATTTGTCTAAAACTAATATGAAAAATTTACAAAATCAACTTGAAGCTTTTTTTTCATGCTTTATTTCAATTAAACAGTATAGTGATAATGGAGTTGATTATTCATTGGAGAATATAACTTTATTCTCCAAAATAGAGACTAAGTTTTGGGAAAGTGACGCAACTTGGTGCGGTAATGTAACACTTTCAACTGAATTTTACGAAACAATTATAAGCTTCCCTGTTCCCATAAATAAATCTTATTTAGAAGACAATATAAACGTAAGAAAAATAGATATTTATAACTATCTTCATTATCAAAACTATCTAGCATGTAGTAAAAATACTGAGTTTTTTCTAACAATCCAGGATTTAAAAGAGTTGTTTGGATATGAAATTAAATCAATCCGTAAATTTAGACAAATATTATCTGAGGTCATTGAAGAAATTTTAAAAGAATCTAATTTAAAAGTTACAAAATTTGTGTAAAAGGGTATAAATTATTTCCAGCAAAAGAAGCATTGCTAATTAATCGAGTAGTTAGTGCTGCTATTCAACAAGACACTAAAAAAATTGAGGATTTAATACAAGATACAGAGGCATTAGAGAAAATTAAAACCTCTTTAGTTGAAGACGGTTACGATCATTTAAATATTGAAGCTGCGATACAATATGCTTTACCAAAGAAGCCTACAAATTTATTTTCTTACGTAAAACTACTTTATCAAATAACTATCATAAAAAAGTTTTAGATAAAATGTATAAAGATTTTTATAAGACTATGAAATTGAAGTTTAAAGAAGAGGAATCAACGGAGCTACGAAAAGAGTTAATTTCACTGGTTCGGACAAAAGAAGATAGTCTCTCCGATCAATTGAGGTACGTAAAAGAAGATCTCTTTAAGTTTAAAAAAAATATTCTGAAGAATTCTTACAGTTCGGATGAGGTAACTTATCGTTGGTGGTTGTTTAAAAATAATAATTTTGTTAAAGTAGATGAAGATGATGAGTTGATTTTTAAGCTATTTAGTTTTATTAAACCTACCACTACTACATCCACGACTTCATTACTATCATAAATACTACGCTACCTTTCCATACTTAACAACTTTACAATAGTATATTCTATTGTTAGAGTAAGGTGGGGCTGTGCAAATCAAAAAGTATGAAAACTTATTTCATACTTATGCTATAATCTTTCCTATATATGAAATATTATTGGGAGATTATTATGATTATTCTAGTTGGCTCAAACAAAGGCGGCTGTGGTAAATCAACAACGGTTGTTAATTTAGCAGTCGCTTTCGCTTTGGATGGCAAAGATGTATTGATTTTAGATGCAGATCGTCAATCAACTGCTTCTAGGTGGAGTGGAGATAGAGAGCATTATCAAGTAAAACCAGATATTCAAGTTTTACAAAAATATGATAATCTACAAACAACCTTATCTCAGATTGGTAATAAGTATGATGTAATAATTGTTGATGTTGCAGGAAGAAATAGTAGAGAAATGTTGACAGCAATGTTAGCAAGTGATTTATTGATTTGCCCTTTACAGTGCAGCCAGCCCGATTTGGATACTTTGGATGAATTAAAGGAGCAAGTTACCAGGGCTTCCGACTTAACCAAACCTAAAAACGTACATATATCAGACAATGGCATCTACTAATTTAAAAGTTAAAGATAAAGAAAGAGCTGACTTTAAAAATTTTATAGAACAATTTGAAAACTGTAAAATTTTATCTTCAGTTAATTATTTTAGAAAAGTTTATAAAGATGCAATGAGTGAGGGTAAAACTGTCCTTGAGTTAGGTAACACAGATGCTATAAATGAAGTATCTAGCTTATATAAAGAAGTGTTAGGATTGGTAAATATGAAATAAGTTTTCATATTTCATATAACATAATTAATATAATAAGGGATTTATAATGGGAATTAACATAAGAAATAACGTTGATAATAAAGATGCAGAAAAGTTTATTAATGAAATGGCTGATAAGCCTTATGGAGCAAGTGAGAGAATAGAGAGGGTTACAATTACTTTGGATGGGGCTATGTTTGAAAAAATTGATGATATAGTAAGAAAAAGAAAGCGTTCGAAACAAAATAATAGAACAGTAACAGCTTTTGTTCGAGAAGCTCTTGAGTTTTACATGTTAAATAATCCAGAAGTTATGAAATAAGTTTTCATATTTCATATTGCTTAAATCATATATGTATTTTGGAACCCATTGATTCATCTAATTTGTTTTTATTTATCCACAATTTTGGGGGGTAACTTTGTAGAAATAAAGAAAATGTAATAGTTGGATGCTGGTAGCTAGATAAGAAGCAAATATGTTTTCTTAAAAAATATTACATATATATGAAAACATAAATAAGTTAACCTATTTATGAAATATGAATATTACAAATGTGCTGCGCCAGTCCTGGTCGCTGATGTTACGGTAATCGATTAAGTTCAAAGATGATTAAATCACAATAAACCATTACGTGTATAATAGTTAATGAAGATGTAAGTTTATATAGCTTAATTCTGGCATATAACAATTCCGTATTATCCATTATGGATATAATAATGCTATAGTAGTTGATCTATATTCATCATCTATGAGTTCAGTATGTTCAAATAAAATTACTTGGATCAATTTAATTAAAATGTCCGTACAATTTTTGCAAAGATGATCTACTGAAGAATTTTCTGAGGTGAGTGTCTTATATTGTGTTTCAGATAAAGCTCCTTTATGTAATACCGTACTTCTATAATCATAATATTTTTTTAGTTCTGTTTGATATTTTTTTCTGTCATCTTTATCTTTTAATAATTTCGAGATAGCTAAAGAAATTCTAAAAATTAATTCACCTTTTTCACCAAACAAACTTTCCCAACCAACTATTGCATCTATGAAACCATCTATCGGATTAATCCGTTCACATAATGCTGAATTAACACGTCTAATTGCAACGGATAACTGATTGTATTGGTTCGTGCTTAACTTTTGCAATTCAGAAATGTATTTTTTAAAGCGATCAATCTCATCACTTTTTAATTGGTAAGTATTACTAGCATTTGTCATGGTCTTATGAACCATATAGTGAAAAACCGTCATTATATTTAAAAATATGAACCTTCTTGTACCATATCGGTATAACACCTACTCGATCATTTATTTCGATCGAGGCAGTGGCAGCAAACCTAAACTTTATCTTCAATTTCATCTAGCCAACGTGACATTTTTTTTCCTTCTTCTTGATAATCTTTGCAAGTTGAACAGTCAATTTTAAATGAATATTTTGTTTCTAATATGAAACCACTCAGGTTATTCTTGTTTTGTAAATTTAATTCGAGATACTTAAGATTATCTTTAGTATAAGGTCTGATTATGCCTATATCACTTTCAAAAGATGATTCGCTTGCTATGATAGCATTGTTAAAACCAATAAATATAGGTAATTCAATTTGTTCTACACCAGTACAAATTTTTCGGAAATAACTTATAATTTCAAGTAATGTCTTTACTAATATGTTTTCTGATACCACTCCTCGCATAAACATGAGGTCATAAGCATTTGTTATTAAATAATCTGGTAAAAAACTAAGTGGCATCGAACGGCTACCAGATGCCGACCCTAAATCGTAACATTTTATACGGCATTCCTCTGGCTTAGATACATCTCCTGTAATTAATTTGGAAATTATATTATCAGTAATAAAAAGAGATACAATATTTGTTGTATCTTAATAAGATCGAATGGTGATTTGACATGGGTATAACTTATATAACCAGTCTTTAAAGGATTTCTTAAAAATAATGGATACTCTTCAAGTGCTATTTTAGCCATCTCTAGTTCAAGATCGTCTTTAATATGAATACCAGGTTCAAAAAAGCTGCCACCTGTTTCTATTCTACAATTGTTAAAGAAATGGCGTTTATTATTACTAATTAATTTATGAATTGACCCCTCTAATCCTAAATCCAATAATTCACTAGGTTGATTAATATCTTCCATTCTAAACTTTTTTGCATATTTCACAAAAATATTCTAGTATTTTATGCTGTGTTTCATTTACTTGTATTATTCCTGTTGATAAATTAATTTGTTCTGCTCGTAAATTTAAAATAAAAGCAAAGAATTTTTCTCCCATATCTCGCATAAAAGGTGGTATTTCAAAATCAAGCATATTTATTATGTCCTAAAATATTTTGCTACATTATATCAGATAGAAATAGGGTGAGTTTATTATTCGACAAAGAAGCTGGTTTAAGAAAATAATGTATTAATAGGGTATACTTATATGATAAGTTTTTGAGTAAAAATTTATATTTCTAAAAATCGCCAGTATATACCTGACTTGGCGGGTGTTTTATATACAAATTATAAAATATCATATAACTCAAAATTTTTAAATTTGTTACTATATGTAACATATGTTATAATGCTAAAAGTTAATTTTTGCTGAGGTTTATATTAATGGTGTCAATAAAATTATTCCAAACTAATAAAATTCGCTCACATTGGGATACTGATAAAGAACTTTGGTTTTTTAGCATTGTAGATATTATAGAAGTATTGACGGATAGTAAAAATCCCCGTAAATATTGGAGTGTGCTAAAAACAAGATTAAAAAAGGAAGGTAGCGAGTTGGCTACAAATTGTAGTCAACTGAAAATGCAGTCTTCTGATGGAAAATTTTATTTAACTGATGTTGCTGATACACAAACTATACTTCGTCTTGTCCAGTCTATTCCGTCACCAAAAGCTGAACCATTTAAATTATGGTTAGCCAAAATAGGTTATGAGCGCATTGAGGAAAATGAAGACCCAGAGAAAACTATAGATAGAGCAATGTCAACCTATTTAGCGAAAGGTTATTCAAAGGAATGGATTAATCAGCGTCTGAAAAGCATTGATGTGAGAAAAGAGCTAACGGATGAATGGGAAACGAGAGGAGTAAAGCAAGGTCAAGAGTTTGCTATTCTCACTGACGAGATTACAAAAGCTTGGAGTGGGATGAGCACTAAAGAATACAAACAATTTAAAAATCTTAAAAAAGAAAACTTACGGGATAATATGACAAATCTTGAACTTGTACTTAATATGCTTGCTGAAGCTACCACTACTGAAATATCAAAAGAAAATAGTCCACAAACATTTATTGAAAGTAAGAAAATAGCCAAACAAGGTGGAACAGTTGCTGGTAATGCAAGAAAAGAAATAGAAAGTAAAATTGGTAAAAAAGTAGTAACTAGTAAAAATGCTAAATTGTTACGGTTAAATAAAAAGTGATTTTATTTATAAACGGAGTTAAATATGCAGGGCCATAATATAGGATATATCAGGGTTAGTCATGTAGATCAAAATACAGCAAGGCAGCTTGAAGGATTAACTTTGTATAAAACCTTTATAGATAAATGTTCTGGAAAAGATAAAAATCGTCCTAAATTAGATCTACTCATAGATTTTGCAAGGGAGGGCGATACTGTATATGTTCACTCTTTAGATAGGTTGGCTAGAAATTTAGAACATCTAAAAAAAATAGTTAATATTCTAATAGATAAAGGCGTTACAGTAAAATTCGTTAAAGAAAATCTTGCATTCAACAAAGACGATAAAAATCCCATTGCCGAACTAATGTTGTCAGTTATGGGAGCGTTTGCGCAATTTGAGAGGGAGCTGATCAAAGAACGCCAACGTGAAGGTATTGTGATTGCCAAAAAGGCTGGTAAGTACAAAGGGCGTCGAAAAATTTTAACAATTACTCAAGTAGAAGAAATGCGTCAAATGGTTGTAGATAGATATAAGAAAATAGATATTGCAAAAAAATTTGGAATTAGCCGCATGACTCTTAGTCGTTATCTACGTAGTAATTGTGGGCTTGAATAGATTATTTTTATTAAGATATGTGGTAATATAACTATTATTTTTTGGAGTGATTTTAAAAAAATGGAAATTGTTTGGCCAGGTGAAAAATTATTGATTAGGTTGTGGGAAACAGTAGAGAAAGGTACAGGCATACTACTTAAACCATGGCAAATGCGTAGAGAAGGTGATGCACTATTAGAAAATCAGAGAAAAGAAAAACTTATGTTAGCACAAGTTGAATCTGAGATAGCACTTATAAAATCTGGCAAGGCAGATTTAGATTCAAAATATAAGATTGTTCCAGTTAACCCAACAGTTAACAACGAAAATTATATTAATTTAGATTATTTAGCTGATAGATCTATAAACAATAATATAGTTGAATCAATGTCCAAACAGCTAAATATTAGTAAAACAATTCTTTATGCAGAGGAGGCACTTGCTGACGATAATGCAATCCCTGCAGAAAATGAGGTTGATCAAGATTGGTTAACGCAATGGTTTGAATATGTTAGTTTAATATCAACAGAAGAGTTACAACGATTATGGGGGATGGTTTTGGCAGGTGAAGTTAAATCTCCGGGTAAATATTCCCTTAGAACATTAACTTTTATAAAGCATCTTAGTAAAAAAGAAGCGGACCTAATTGGTCGAATTGCTCCTTTTATTATTGGTTGTTTTGTTGTTAAGAACGTTGTAATGTCTGCAAATAAGTTTTTATCAGAAGAATTACTTTACCTACAGGAGCTTGGTATAATTCAAGAATTTGGAACTGCTGCACAAAGAACTTGGTTATCTGATCAACCCGACAAATTTCAAAAAGCAGTAGTCTGGGGAAATAAATTGTTTATTATTAAATCGAATGATAATAGACAACTAAATTTACCTACTTATGAAGTTACTTCATTGGGTCAAGAAATAATTGAACTTGCAGAGTTTAAAACTGATGAAGAATATTTACTGAATATAGGCAAGTACATAGTTAGCCAGGGTTTTGATGTGTCCATGACCTCTGATTGGACTAAGAATCCAAATGGTACAATAAATTATACTAACCTTATGCAGCTTAATAAATAGTACATGGATAGTTACAGGAATTTTACAGAAAAATTTCCAGTGCATAACAGATTGTCCAAATACCCAACTTAAAATTTAAGCCTTATATTTTGAAAAACTATCTGAGTTATTGTATACAAATTAGCCACTATATCACGAATTATAAATAATAATCGCATATAACAATAAACGGTGGTTTTTTGAACGATTTTTGACTTCAATTACTTATTATTATAATTAATTGCCCTAGTAGATGTTGGTAATTAGTTTAATTGTAATAATCCCAATTAATCATTGGAGATTAAAGGTTGTTTGTAGAGTCTGTATTTTACTATGATTAAGTGTTAGTAATACAAACTATTTACATTTTCATAACTCATATATTAACAACCTTATTAACAATAATGTGGATTACTGAAAAATAATAATCAATTTCAATAGGTTATTTTATATACAGACTTGGTTACGCTAAATGTGGATTTTTAGCTAAAGCTAAACCGCAGAATAACCTATGCACAGAACATGGACAACAAGTTGACCACATTCTGCACACAAGTTATTCCCGCTACTCCACAATCGCTTACGTACTAACGATTATAACAATAAATTTTTTTGGGTTTTCAAAAATGTCGTCAATGATCTAACACTATCAATAAAAGTACGGCATAGCAATGCAATGCTATATAACACAACTCAAAAGTAAATACAGTGCGATTAAATGCAAATATGCTAAAATATGGGGAGCAACTCCAGAAACGTGTCAGTCTATATCAGAGTGGGAATACTTCAATAGATTGTCATCAATGCCAGAGTCGCCAATTCTTTACCCAGTGGGTACCCAAGGTGGATAAGACCTTGGGATTTCTTGTGCTTGTGGTAAACTTGTGCTAAAATTCGCGAAGTGGCGTACTTCGCAAAATATGCTATTACAAAGAAGTTGGTGCTCTGGTGGCATCGGCTTCTTGTGTCATGAGCAAATTTCAGGCAACTTATAATCATGTTTCAAAGTAACATGTAGTAATTATATGTCATATACAGATGTTTTATTATCAACATTTTGTTGATTTTATGGGGATTGAAATGTTAGAAGGTTTATTTACAGCGTTAGTTACACCGTTTAATGATGATTTATCTGTTGATTATGATAGTTTTGTGAAATTAATAAAATATCAAAATATGAATGCATCATCGGGCGTAGTTGTATTAGGTTCAACTGGAGAGTCTGCTACACTGAGTCATGATGAGAAAATAAAATTAATTAATTTAACTGTACAAAATAAAGGTAATTTAACACTTATAGTAGGTGTTGCAGATATTTCAACTGATAATGCAATAAAATGGGTTAAGGAACTTAACGAAATAAATGGTATTGATTATCTTCTTGTATTAACGCCACCTTATGTTAAAGCCCCGCAAAGAGGCTTATATAACCATTTTGCTAAGATAGCAAAAGTAAGCAAAAAACCTATAATTTTATATAATGTACCTAGCAGAACTGCTTGTGATTTAAATGATGATACTGTTTTAAAGTTAGCGAATGATTTTGACAATATAGTGGGCTTAAAAGACTCAACTGGTAATATTGCAAGATGCAATTACTTAGTTAAAAATAAAAAGAAAAATTTTAGTTTATTGTCTGGCGATGATGCAACTACACTGTCATTTGTATTAAGCGGTGGTCAAGGCGCAATATCCGTAACCGGCAATATAGTCCCCAAAAAAATGTCAGAGATGATAAAAAATGCATTTTTAGGAAATAAAGCTCAAGCCTTAAAAATAAATAATGAGTTATCTGAATTACATGATAACTTATTTGTTGAAGCAAATCCGATACCAGTTAAATGGGGACTATACAATATTGAAATAATAAGAACCCCAAACCTAAGATTACCTCTAACTACTTTAGATGAGAAGTATCAAAATAATTTAGCGCGGTTATCGAAAGATGCTATTTATAAAGCGCAGTTTGTTATATCTTTCATAAAGTGCGTTGCAACTAATGATAGCACTGCGGTTATGATTAGATAAAATGCAGGAATAAAAACATTGTTCAGATGCTTCCATAAGAAAAACACATACTAATGATACTGTTCCACCAAAAATAGTGACACATACATTTATAACTTATGGCGACTGATGTCGCCCTTAATTCTTTATTAAACTGCTCAGCTAAAAATGTAGGTAATATACCCAAGGATAATCCAGTTATAATAGCCAGTATTAACTGGCTAATGATTATCTCTAAAAAAGTTCCATGTTACCATCATATAGTATATTGGTAAAGATAACGTGAGAAATAATACGTTGCTTATGTAAGCTAAAGTCTTCCTACCTATTATATCTGAAACAAACCCGATATGAATGTAAATGCAATCATTATAACAATACTGATAACGTTAAATAATGTTATTTGATTGCTATAACCAACTTTGTCTAAAATATGTAGATATGTTATGTTAAAAGTGCTAAATAGATAAAAATCTATTGATATACAGCAAGTATAAAAAATTGACCTTATAATAGCTAATTTATCTAAATTTCTAAAGTATATGTTTTGGATATTATTTGTGTTAAAGAAGCCTTTATTTATATAAGAGCGTCTTATATAATAAGAAATTATGATAAAAATAAAACTATAAAAATGGAATGCGCCATCCCCAAGAGATAATCTGACTGCTTGACAAAAAATAAGTCAGCAACAATATAACGAATGTTGCAATCAGAACCCCAATCGATAAAGACACGCTGATTAAACTGCCATATAATCCCCTTTTATTCGCAGGTGAGTGTTTCACAATAAACGTTGTTAAAGCTGGGTACTCTCCGCCAATCGCAAAACCTTGAATGACTCTGAAGATAAGCCAGGATGATAGACGAGCTATAACCAATATTTCGCAAAAGTCGGCAGTAAACTGGTCAAGAATGCAGGGAAAGCCATTATCAATAAAGATGCAAGCATTGATTGAGAACGCCCAAACTTATCAGAGATAACCCCAAAAAATATGCCACCCAACGGTCTAACTATAAAACCCGCTGTAAAGATTGCAAAAAGTTAAGATATATGATAATAGTCTTTCTTTTTGCGGGAAAAAGACTTGAGTTAAATAAGGTGCTAGGCTTGCATAAATAGCAAAGTCATACCACTCGAGAGTATTACCAAATATTACGAGTTTTAAGTTTTTTCACATCGATTCTATTAGCCTAGATACCCCGATTTGTTTAGCAATTCTGAACAAGTCTGATATAGAATTTGCATGTAGTTTTGATTTGATATTTTTTACATACGTTCTTACTGTCGAATCAGATATAAATAGTTCATCGCCAATTTCTTTGATGTTTTACCCTGCAAAAGTTTTAAATAACACTCTACTTCTCTCTGATTCAAATAATTATTTTTATCTATAGTTATTTTTTTGATTGAATCATTCATAAAAATTTTAAAATCGTTCAGTTTATCTGAAGTCGTAAAATCTAGTTCTTGAGTATTCAAATTTATCAGATTAGATGGATTAGAAGCATCATTAATAAAAGTTGAAGCGTGTTCTTTAAAATAAAAATGCAAATCTGAGTAACAGGCATTCTTGATTTAAATATAAATCTAAAGCCTCTGAGTCATTTTTTTTACTGCCCCAAGAAAATATTTCTATATAGTCAGGATGGGATGTAGATATTTCAAACTTATTATCAATATCAAAACAATCTCTTGCCTCTATTGCTGCATTAGATAAAGATGAAGATTTCCACAGCCTTTTACCGATAAAAAGCCGGTCTTGTATCTTATCATGATAATTTTTATCAAAATAATACTGATGCCATTCCGGATTTGTCGGTAGGCTAAGGAGCTTACCGTTTTTGTATACACGAATGTATGCGAAATAATTTAAACTAGTTAGTTTGAAGAGAGGCTTACAAATTTTTTTAATATTTTCTGAGTAGCCAACAGAAACGTGATTGTCTGAGATTTCCATAATTTAACCATCTTACTAATAATTTACAGATAGAACCAAAAAACACAACAACGGAGATAATTATACACCAAAATAACATATTTTCAAAATGAAAACGTTAGTTATTTTAATAGATCTGTTCACAGTATGTGTTTTGGCTTTTACAAATAGTTGGGTTGAATTACAGAAATGGGGCAAAAGCGAACTGACTCGCGGAGATTTCCGCTATTTTTATACGTTTCGTTGGTTCCGGCTTGGAATTTCATGTTTTCTACACAAAAATAGTTTAAATGTCTAGCTACGCTAATTTTATGGCGGAGCCATGTACATGTAGGGTGCAAAAAAATGCACCCTACATGCTTTAATGGTTTTTTCCCTTTGGAGAGCTTACTGTCCGAGTTAAACATCGGGCTGGATAGATATTGCAAGGGTAAAATGCACAGAAACCACACTCAACAGCTCTTCCTGTTGTCAGAGCCGTTGTCATGTCAAATTTTTAAACCAAAAAAAGTCTGAGGGTTGAAAATTTGACATGAACGTGTTTAAAATAAATTAAATAATTTTATTAATAAAATTCTTTAATTTTTTTTATTCTGCCCTTGCAATATCATGACGGGTCGGTGGACCCGTCACCATCTCCAATGTTTTTTTGTCGTCGTAAGCCCTCACTGAGGAAAAAATAGTCTAGGGCAGGGTATAGAAACCCGCACTACGCCCTCGTTGGGGCTATAAAAAGTTCTTTAACAATTTGGATAAAAACTCAAAGATGACTGCGGGAGAGGGGAGCAGACCCAGAGTATAAACAATAATAATAAATTTTCTTAGGAGTTTTAAATATGCAAAATGCAATTAATATGTTTAATTTAGAAACAGGGCAATATAGCTTGGCTGATATTAAAGCGATGTATAGAAAATTAGCAAGTAAATATCATCCTGATAAAGGGGGTAATACTGAAACGATGCAGTTAATTAATAATGCGTTTGATGAGTTAGGCAAATACTTTGATAATAATGATGTTCTAATGGTTAATAAAACAAGTATCGAAGTCAATTTTGAGTTTATTAGTGAGCTTAAAACTATGATGGGGGTAATTATTGAAGTGTGTGGGTGTTGGGTTTGGTTAAGCGGTAATACATACCCATACAAAGAACAAATTCATACCTTGGGGTTTAAGTTCTCAGCAACTAAAAAAGCATGGTATTGGGCTTCGGAGCTAAAAAACTATAGAAGGGGTACAAAATCTATGAAAACAATACGCAATAAATTTGGTAGTCATGTTATTCAGTCTAAGCCATTACAACAACTGGGGGAGGGGTTATAAATGAAAAAACTTAAAACGTTTTTGAAAATATTTTATTAATTATTGGCATGGGTAGCAGTGTGTTATCAATGCTTTGGCGTATAGTTGAGCTAATTAGTTATTATGAATTTAAAATAGCCACAACTGTATCTGGCGGGATATGTCTTATGGCTATTGTTGTTAGCAAAATAGAAGTGTAATCAAATTTTGCTCTACTGTGAATTATACCATAGTAGAGCTTTTTTAAAGGTATGAATGATGCAATTTGAAAAAAATATTATAGTGTTAAACGAGTTAAGCAAGTCTAATCCAAATATTGAGCTGTTAAAGGAATACAAGGGTTTTGGCGGGTTAAAAAACCAATTCTATGATAAACGCTTGTATGGGCGGTTAATGGATGCTATCCGAGCGAATGTTGGCAGAGAACAACAGTTTCAGGTGCTAAATTCGCTCAAACAGAGCGTTAGCTCTGCTTATTATACCCCACCACAATTAATTAAATTCATGTACTATTATTTAATTGACGTCTGCAATTTTAAAGGAGGGGACATTTTAGAACCAGCCTGTGGTAGTGGAGCATTTTTTGAGCATATGCCGGAAGAGTTACAAGAAAGTAGCAATATTACGGGTATTGAGTATGATTTTTTAACTGCTCAGTTAGCCCAAAAAGTATACCCAAAAATTAAAGTTATTAATGATGGCTTGCAAGTTGTAGACTTTAACCAGAAGTACGATTTAATCATCGGCAACCCACCATTTTCAGGTGAAAAAATAGAGGACTCAAAAGAGCCAGATATAAGCGGATATTCAATTCATCATTACTTTATAGCTAAGTGTATGCGGTTATTGAAAGATGATGGGATTCTGGCTTTTGTGATGCCATCATATTTTATGGATTTGCCTAGGGCAAGTACTCGGCACATTGTAAATAGGGGTTGTAACCGAGAACCCCAGAGATTTCCGCGAGTTATTTTATCCACCCAAATTTTGGGTGGATAACTTTTGCTTTAAAATAGAATATTCATTTATTAAAATGGTAACTATTAAAACAGAATAGTGAATGTACACTAAAATTAATTATAGTGTATAATCACTTTTTCAAATTGGGTTTGCACTTAAGAGCTCATGATACTTTATTTGTTAATGTTAAATAGATATATAAGGGTTCAGTTAAATGTTAAATAATTTGCTCAGAATACTTAAAAATAAATATGATAGTAGTATAAACACAACTTACGTTGTTCAAGGATATGAACGCAATAACAATGGAGATTATATTGTTATTTGTAAAGCTGAAGGTGCTAGGTCTACTTTTCCCATTAAAGCAATGGATTTGATTACAAATCGAAAAGATTTATTGGCAAGATTTAATACAGATGATATCATTCACATTACCACAATGGCTACTACTACAAGCCCGAATAATATTCTAATTCATAAGACCCCAGCAACATCTTTTTATTTTCCGATTTTAGCTATGGTTTTTGGAACACTTTTAATAGTTTCTAATATTGTTACGCAAAAATTATGGGATATTGGTGGCTTAACTCTCACAGCCGGTGATATTGTATATGGGCTAACATATCTTTTAGGGGATGTTATCGCTGAAGTTTATGGTTATAAAAGAGTCAGACAATTAATCTGGGGAACCATTGCAATCAATGTATTTACATTGATTTATTTTGAGTTTGCGATTTGGTTACCAAGTTCTATATATTGGCATGATCAAAGTGCTTTTGCAACCGTACTAGGTGGCAGCTCTAGAATTATTATTGCATCCGTTATTGCATATTTTTTTAGTGAATTTTTTAATATTTACGTTCTTGCTAAATTAAAACTAATTTCTAAAGGCAAAATGGTTTGGGTACGAATTATCGTATCATCAATACTAGCAATGACTATTGATAACTTTCTTTTCATGCTTATCGCGTATTGGGGAGAAATGCCTTTAACATCAATGTTTCAATCGTCGTTTGTCGAATATTTAATCAGTGTATTATATGAATTGTCTTTTATTCCAGTAGTATTATTCATTGCACAATTCATCAAACAGAAAGAGAGTATCGATATTTTTGATATTAATACCAAATTTACACCCTTTTCTCTAGATGTACAATATAGTGATATAAACAATAGATTTAAAAAAGAAATACCTGTATAATTATTTTTCTAAAACATAAATTTGAAATGGGGCAGAATGTTTTTCTGCCTTCCACACAAATTTGTCAGTTTTATTACCGATGGGTTTAAGGTTTTCCACAATCTCAAAATTTGCTTGCATGAAAACATCTTTATAATTATCATCACTCCAATAATAATCAATAATATCAAGGTTTACATCAAGTAACTTCACTTTTACTAAGCAACCAGAGGTAAGGTTTTTATTTTCAATATAATCAGTTTTTATAGTTAACCAATCATGAAGTTGATATAAAAGATTAGTTGTGGTGGTTACAACTATAATGCCAGATTTTTTCAAGATTCGATATAATTCTTTAAATATCTTAAATATTTTAGCAATAGAACTAATTTCCATAAGCACTAATGATACTGTAATTAAATCAAACTCTTCGTTTCGAAACGGTAATTGCTCATCATCTTTAATCAATAAGTACTTAATTTTGTTATTTCTCTTGACTGCTTCATGGAGCATTCTTTTATCTATATCAACCCCTATGGTATAAAAACCTAGATTATCCAGTAGACGAGTAGAATCTCCAGTGCCACACCCGTAATCTAACGCAGTACCTTTAGTCAGATAACGACTAATAATTGCAGGCAAATCACGGTATGCTAAAAATCCAGTACCGCTATATTCAATTTGTGAATATAGAAAAGCTAAGTTTTTATATGAACTACTCATGCATTCTTAAAATCTGGACTAAAAGCTATGTCTGTTTTTTCATATTTTTTAACAGAATAACTATTTTTTTGTTCTATTATTTCAATTCTAATTTCATTAATTAAACCAAGTATTGAAACTTTGTCGTCAATTTCTTTATTTGTCATAACTGTTTTATTTAAGCCTCTAATATAACACTTACCGTCATGTTTTAAAAACTGTTTTAATGAAATTATACCCTCTATATTAACCAAAACTGTTGCGCCATAAGCT
Source organism: Ottelia alismoides (assembly GCA_037367405.1). Classification (NCBI taxonomy): domain Eukaryota; kingdom Viridiplantae; phylum Streptophyta; class Magnoliopsida; order Alismatales; family Hydrocharitaceae; genus Ottelia; species Ottelia alismoides. Next base: position 22,598 of record JAZKJV010007538.1, on the reverse strand, counting down.
ATATTTTCCATGTCAATTGGGCTTATAATTACAAGAGAGCCCTTTTTAACAAAAAGGTCAAACTCATCTGATTCTATTAAAACCGCAAATGAGTTTTTAGGAAAATTTTTCTCTGATGATATGAAATTGTCATTTAATACACTAAAATCATGATTAAACCAAGGAACTATATTTTTCCAAGCAATTACGGGTAACATGCTAATAGTACCATTTATACTCAGGTATCTGCTGTTTAATGGCTCTTCACCAACTAACTGCCCAAGAGTCACCCTAAAATATTCAGCAATAGGTTTTAATGTTTGTACAGTTGGGTTTACTTCAGAGTCTTGTAACAATCTATTAAGGGTAGATGTTGATATGCCCGTGTGTCTCGATAATATACTAGCATTTATATTAGCTTCTTTGATTAAAGCTAATAATACTTGTGATAATTTACTTACCATTTTAAATTAAATACCCTTTAAATTGTAGTAGTGTAAAGGTTTATTTTACCACAAAATGGCTTATCTTTTATTAATTTACTATAAAATGGAAATATTTTCCCATATATAGGAAAATATATTGTATAATACCTATCTAACCATTTTGGTTTGGCTCATAGTTGATTAAGCAGAGTAAATAAACAGTTTTTTATTAAGGCAAATCATGAAGAACTACGAATTTTCCGATATTGAAATAAACGACAAGTTTATCTCCGCCAACGTTTATAAAAATAATAATTACACTTTCAGAATTGAAGCTGAGATACTTCATCTAGAACATACTCAGGATATTGAGGATACCTTATATAATGAATTCAGAGAGTTTGCTCTTGATTACTTGTATTATAGTGATTACATTCAAAATGTACCAGCCAATATAATAAACGTTTGTCAGTATATTGAAAAGGATACGAATATATACCTTACATATCCTTAAAAATTTAGCAATAATTCTTCTCTGGTTATATTGGGAGATACAGTATAACCAGAGAAGAAATCGTTATTGTCACCCTGTCAGGTAGATCATTAGTAAAAAAGTAACGACTTCTTCATAGGTTTATCTCAAGCACAAGAAATCCCAAGGTTTTATCCACCTGGGTACCCACTGGGTAAAGAATTGGCAATTCTGGTATTAACTACGGGATATCGAAGTATCCCACTATGACATAGCCTAATAAATTAATACTGGGGTTGCTCCCCATATTTTACACTAAATTGACTATCAAGTGTTTTATTGCTCCAAAATAATGTACTCCTTAAATAAGGACTCTGTATTAATATTAGCTTATTGTCTTAATGGCCTTTTCTTATAAGTACCAATACCAAAATCAGCAGAAATAACATGCCCATTGAGCAAATGCTCTATGCGATTTTGCTCAGTTAGCCTTAAACTGCTATTCCATAACCGCTCACGTATCAGAGTGTAACAATAAATTTTAGGTAGAGTTAAAAGCAAAGTGGTATAATCCTGCCTTACCAATCAATATGAAATCCTTTTGGATTAGCGTTCCCTATTTTATTTTTTTAATTGGCATTATAGTTATATGAAAAAGAAATCAATATTTTTAGCGATAGCTGTAACTGGTGTAGTTATTATATCTTATGCAACCAACAACCAAGATAAACAATCATTGGCAAAGCAATCTCCAATAGTAGAAAAGTTACAAAGTATTGCACCACAATTAGTTAGCGATGCAGGGACTACAAATAAATTACCTCCTGATACAAAAGGTAATTCAAAGCATGAACCAATAGATGGCTTACAACAAAAGTTAATCGGAAAAATTACTAATCCATTTGGTATTCGGGATGATATTTTAGATTTTATATTAAAAACCATCTCTGCTGATGATATTAAAACAACTATTGCTGCTATAAAGCTTGCCCAATATGATCAGAAGCAGATTGGAGTGACTGACGATAAAGCTCTCAATCAATATTCAAACAAAGGTGCAGCGGCAATATATTGTATGAATCTCTCGATCCGGAAGTCGAATGAATTTGTAGAAGGTTATGATAAGCTATTACGAAATACTCCAGAAAGGCTAACTGAGCAAAATCGCATAGAGCATTTGCTCAATGGGCATGTTATTTCTGCTGATTTTGGTATTGATACTTATGATCATGAATTACAATGCAAACACCTTTGGGAATGGATAAATGATGAAAAAATGCTTATTATTGTTAAGTTTTATTATTTTTTGGCAAAGCAGTTTTAGCTTACCCAAAATATTTGTATTCATATAAACGGGGTTAATACAACTCAGATGGAAGCGAGAGCTAATGAAGAGGTATTAGAGAAAACTGCAAATATCAATTCAAATATGTTGTCTAATAGTGGGCATTTTGATTTACTTTACAATAAAGAAGAATCTTCTGCATTTTGTAGTTTATGTAATCAGCTTGTAGACACTTTGAAACAAAAGAAAGCTGAACATAAAGATATTACCATCGATGACTTTGTAGTTGCTTACCTGAGGGCAAATAATCTTGATTATAAAATAGGAACTCCGGATTATGAAATAGTAAAAGCTGGAATAAAAGATGACTATTTAAAAGATCCTTCATTTGTTGGTGCTAATTTAGAAGATATATATAACCAATTTAGGAACAGAATACAACCAAATTTAAAGTTTAAGTACTTGCTTGATTTCCTAAAAAACAATAATGAAGAATTGCCTTATGTTTTATTAATACCGCATTCACAGGGAAATCTATATGCCAACCAATTTTACGATTATGTAATTAAAACTGATGTTTTACCCAAAGATCATTTAGCCATATACGGTATTGCTGACCCAGTAAGTAAAATTGATGGAACCATTGAACCCCAAAAAATAGGGAGACTGAACAACCAGACCCTTCTGATAACGCTCACTATACAACAGCAGATAATGATTTTGTAATACATTCCCTCTCTATTTTTTCTGATATAAGCCCTGTAACAAATAAGCCTTTACCGAGTAATGTACATCTAAATACATGCGGTGACGCGGATATATGTCACAGCCTAACCAAGGCATACCTTATGGATGATGATGTTAGTAAGCAAATAAAAAAGCAAATAAATTTATTTATCATCTCTTTAAAAGATAAATTAATTTATGCTGGCATACAAGATCATACAATCAGATTTTTGTATTTAAATCCAACTAGCATAGATGTAGAATTATTAGATCCGAGCAAAAGATCAGTTTGTAGCTCTACTAATTGTAATAAACAACTATTTTATTATTTATTTACTGGAGATGAGTTTGATGATCCATATGATATATTTTCAGGTCCTGAATATTTGGCAACTTCAGATAAATTTGCTGCTGGCAATTACTTACTACTTTTAAATAGCGGAAGTGGTGAAAGTATAATATTAATTGGTAATATAACATCTGGATATACATATTTTCCAAGATGTGATTATGAAGATAAAAATTGTTCTTCTAATAGAAAAGAATGGTCTATAAATACGATGGATAACTATAATTTCTTGGGAATGGGAGGCAGTATGCCTGATAAAAACTATTCAAACAACATACCAGAAATTTATTACAATGGTAAATTTATAATGGGTGGGTTTATGGCTAATTAGCTACATAATATTTTTCTGGGGTAGACTACAGGTGACCGATTTCTTAGCAACAGGATTGTTATGAAAACATTACCCAGTCGCATTTCTAACTCAATGTAATAATAACAATAATTTTAGGTAGAGTTAAAAGCAAAGTGGTATAATTCAGATAGGGCGTAAAACCCCATTTTTTACAGTAAATATTGATCTCATGGGTCAAATAACTATTTTAACTTAATTGGCTACATTTAGCCGTTGGGTTGAATGTAGTTGTATGATGAAAGGGTCATTATGAAAAAGCACGATGGTGTGATTGATAATCTTAATAAGGAATTTGTGGTGTACAAAAGCGATATGTTAGAATTGGTTAATGCACATTCTGACAGATTAATGGTTAAATTTTCTGCTGAAATTAAGCATGTTGAGAATCGATTGGAAAGTAGGATTGATAAGTTGGAAAACCGTATTGATACTCTTGACGCTAAAATCGATAATAAATTCGATAAGCTTTTTTATGGCATTATATTCGCTATTCTTGTACCCATAACTATTCAGTTTGTTTTATTCTTCTTGAGAAAATAAACTGATTTTTTAGTAACCTTGGGAATGTTCCTAAGGCTATTTTTAACCAATTCTTGTTGGTTAGAAATAGCTAACAAGAATATTTTTGAAGGAAACTAAAATGGATGAAAAGCATCTAAAACAATATGCATGTGAAATGCTACGCCAATTAGGAGGCAAAGAGTTTATCAAAATGACCGGAGCTGAGTTTTTAACCTACGCATCTGGTGATCAACTCGGAGATGAAAATTGTATTGTAGCACTGATAATGTTTTTGCCCGAATGCGCATTTAATAAACATCAAATAGAGCGTTTTGAGATGTGTTTAATGGGTAATGATACATATACGTTCAAGTTTTATAGAGAGCGGTCAAAAACTCCTCTAAAAGTTGTGAATGATGTGTACTGTGATGAAGTCAAAGACGTCTTTGAACTTAGTACAGGATTATTGGTGTCGATGAATAATCGACGTGGTTCACGAGTTATTGTTGGAGTCAATGTCTGACATAACACATTTATTTTATATGTAATTGACTTAAAGCCTTTGATGTTTTAAGTTATGTTTGATGTTAGCTATAAGCTAGTGTCAAACTAGCTTATAGCATTTTTAAAAGGAAAATAAAAAATGAAAGTCAATCATTCTCAAAAGTTAGATTCTTTATGTGATATAAGCATCCAATTGGAAAAACGATCGGATGATTTGATTAGTTACTCACGCATAGTGCAACATTTTTCAAAAAATTACTTTTCATTTAGGGGTTGTAACCGAGAATCCCAGAAATTTCCGCGAATCAATTTCACATATTAAGCCACGAGCTTTAATTGGTTAATTATCTCATCTAAATCAATAACATTCTCCTCCGAAAATTTAAAATGTCCTTGAAAATGAATATGCTGCCAAGCTATGGGAGATATTTTTCGTAAAAATTCCAAGGCTTTTTGGTTTCCTGATGCTTCATATTTTTCTAAAAGTTTTGATAGAATTGAAGAGTTGTAATGAATGATGGCATTAGCTATTAATCGACCACATTGATTGCTTATTTCAAGTTCAATATCAGTTTTACCAATTAATTGTTTTTTGCCGTAAGCCTGAGCAATGGAACCTCTGAGTTGATGGTATTGTTCAACCCTATTTTGCGAACGATGAGTATTACTTTGAATTGTGGGGTCAAGCAAATATTTAAGTGTATGAATACTGCGAATTAGCTTATCAAATTCATACAATGCTGATCGAGTACGGCTTTCTTGCTTATAAGTACATAGTTTTTTAATTAAAGTGCTTTGGGTCATTTCTTTCATTCCAAGTGTGATAAAAATGCGCTGTAGATTTGCCCACTCAGATTCAATTAATTTACGATCAATTTGGGGTGCCATGCGTAAACCGCAGAAATTTTTGAAATTTTCAGCAAAGCCTAGCCACCGTTAACTTATAGCCAATTCAATACTTTTGACAATGTCATCCAAATTAATTACCGCACTATCGGAAAATACCAATCTTCCCTGAAAATGAATATGCTGCCAGGCTATTGGTGATATCTTCTTAAGCATTTTTAAAGCTTTCTGGTTATTTTCTGCTTTGTACCTGTCGTATAACTTTGATAAAATCATTGAATTGTAATGGATTATTACATTGGCTATTAATCGGCCACATTGATTGCTTATTTCTAATGCCCAATCAGTTTTTCCAATCAAATGCTTTTTGCCGTAAGCTTGAGCTATATCTGACCTCAATTGATGATAAGATTCCAGCCGGTTTTGTGAACGATGCGTGGTACTTATAATGTTTGGATCCAGCAGATATTGTAATATTTGGTTACTCCGAACTAGCTTATCCAATTCGTATAATGCTTCCCGGGTTTTGTGTTCCTGCTTGTAGGTGCAAAGTTTCTTAATTAATGATGCTTGACTGACCTCCCCGCTGCCCAGGGTTGCTATGATACGCTCTAAGCTTTCAGATTCAGACTCAATCAACTTGCGGTTAATTTCGCCATTTGGTTTAATATCGTAATTATCATATTTATCAAGCCATTTCTCGCAATATAAGTGCTGAAGCTGGTTGTCAATATTAGTGAATCGTGGATATAATTCACCATCAAACCAATACATTATAACTGAGTTTGCTTTGTTTAAGATGTGCATATCCCCAGTGAGTATTTGTGGGTTAATCTCACTGGAGTTGTTATACCAAATATCAAAGGCAAAGTAGCTTTCATGGTCATTTGAACCTAACAAATATGTTTGCAGTGGGACGTGATTACATAACAATGAATACGCCACTACGCCTTTACCTTTGCCAAAATACTTCTTACCATATCGTGCTTTAATAGTTGGAGTGGCCATATTAAATTTTTGGCCATCAACTGCCCCATGTAGCATTCCAAACTCGAATGAGTAATGTGGAAAAATTGACATTTGGGCGATACTATTACTAATCATATCATTTGCTGCAATTAAAGTTGCTAACCTAAGACGGGCAAGGGATGTGTCCTGCAAAGCATTATACGGGATATTAGCGATATTTGCCATGTTCGCATTGCCGCTATTCATACCTTGAGCCAGAATAGAAGCTATTAAATGGTCAAGATTAGCTTCTGACTTTACATAGCGAGGCTGGATATGACTGAAACTGTCCAGAAATCTGCACTCTTTATGCACTGTCTTGATAACATTAACAATGTCCTGAAATGGGAAATGCTCATAGAGGGAGTGTTCAATCTGGTCTTGTTTAGGTAAGGCTGAGCGCTTCAGGTGCAGTTTTTTAGTTTTTTTGTCATAATATAGGTGCTTTAATTTGCCCTGACGATATAGCTTGTGGAGCTTTTTCCATAATTGATTAGATTTAGCTAGCAGTTCATCAAGTTGTTGAGAGATGGGCTTTTTAGCAGTTTCAGCTGTAAGTTTCTGACGAATAGCATCTTTCTTATCTTTAGCTACCAGCTCATCACTTAAATTACGATATAGCAAAGAGTCTTTAAAATAAATATCTCCAGATGTTATTGAATCCTGTATTTTGCGGTATACCCAATATTCATAACGATTAAGGATAAGTACTGTCTGGTCATTGACCTTTTTGGTTAAGTGAGGTAGCAACCGTGGTGGTAAATTTGGAAAATCGGTAATATTGTGCTTGATCTTTAAGTTTTTAAGCCAGTTAATTGCTTCTAATAGCTCAGCTTTTGTGCTAGAAAATTCCAGATTTTGGACCAAACAACGGATATTGGATTTTAAATAGGTGGAGACCTTATCTACGCTTTCCCAATAAACCATAGCCTCTACAGCTGATGAGTTCTCAGTAATGTATTTAAGGATTGCCTGCTTATCTAAAATGTTAAAAGCTTTTTGGCGAACATCACCAAAGCTTAACTCATCCGAAAGGCTTTCATCTACATAAAATTTAACTAACTGCTTCATGTAATCCATGCTTGCGCTTTGTTGAATTGCATTAGCAGCAGTTGCCAGTTTATTTAGTTCACTTACTTTGTCTTGAGAATGACGCTGGTGATAAGCAAAAGCAATGATTAAATTATCCACTATTTGTTGGCATCTATGGTGTATATAACATAAAATGTATAAATAGGTTTGGCCAAGCTTAATCCGTTTACGCAAGTCATGCGCAGAATAATAGTGTATAAAGGCACCATAGTTATTGATATTATTTTTTGAGACAGAGAGACCAGGCAGTATTCTTGTAGCAATCTGATAAATCGGCCGCATAATATTTAGCTTACGGCATTCCTGTATAAGCATTCGTGGCTTGAAGTCCTTGGCATCCTGCTTTATTGCAGCTAATTCGCTAAGTGTACTCTCATTGCTCACTAGCGCTAAAATTAGCTTACTTTCCTCTGGGGTAATTTGCTCAATAAGTAAATTATTAATTCTGGACTTTTCAGTATTAACCGCTGTAATTACAATACTTTGAAGTGTTGTATACTGCGGGCGAATAATTTGTTGCTGTTTGAGGTATGTTAATAGCTCCAAAGCAATAAATTGCTGATTAACGTTAAGCTTTACCAATTCATTAGCTTTATCCAGCAAATGGTCGCTAAACTGAGATTCCCACATCCGAAAACCATATAATTCAGCGATATCAGTACATTGAGTATAATATTCATAATCCGTGATTTTACTTAGTTTGATTTTTTGGTCATAAAAGTATTGCTCTAAAATAAACGAAATGGTTTTATTGCTAAACTCACTCCAAGCAACCTTAAAGAATAAATTTACTGCTTTAAAGTACGCTATTTGCAAACAGCAATACACCCGGGCACTCCATGATCCGCGGCTCATTACTAAATCAAGCTCACTTTGACTTAATGTTAGAAACTCATAGTGTTGCTCTTCATTAAAATCAGGCGCTTCATAATAAGCTGCTCGTTCGGCTGGAGTTAAAACTTCTAAGTGCTCTTTTTTCATAATATCCAAAGGTTAAATGTAGTAAAATAACGTTCGTTTTGTTACTTAATAATTGATCGCAAAAACCCCCGTGTTATAATACACACTTAGTGACTAAAAAACTATATAAAATACGTATTTTCCAACAGGACTGATTTTATCATGAAAACCATTGCTTATTTGCGTATTTCTACCGGCAGTCAAGAATTAAATAATCAGAGACTGTCAATATTAAATTATGCGCAACACAATCAATTACAAATAGATAAATTTTTGGAAGTCCAAGCTTCGTCACGAAAATCTCTTAAAGATCGAGGCATTGATGGAGTATTTGCCGGCATGGCTTCCGGTGATCTTATGTTAGTGAGTGAGCTGTCAAGGCTTGGACGTAGTGTAGGTCAAATAATCCAAATTGTCGATGAACTCATTAAGCACAAAATAAAACTTATTGCAATCAAAGAAAATATTCATTTAGATGGTAAGCAAAACATCCAAAATAAAATGATGGTAACCATGTTTGGCTTATTTGCAGAAATTGAACGAGATCTAATTTCAGAGCGTACTCGTGAGGGTTTGATTGCTGCCAGAGCTAAAGGGCGCATTCTAGGTCGCCCAAAAGGTCATGGAAAATCTCGCTTAGATGGTAAGGAAACAGAAATTCAGATATTATTAAGTAAAAAAATACCAAAAGCATCAATTGCCAAGATTATGGATGTATCAAGGTCAACTTTACTTCATTTTATTCAATCAAGAGAGCTATAATTTTAATAAAATGCAAGAAAAACATTAAGACATGAGAAAATTTTAAGTCGGCGTTAATGATGGCATTGCATAGTGCAAACACTATGTTATATAATCCCTGCATATCAGGGTAACAAGATTGACTTTGTAACCCAATACATATAATTCAATACAAAAGAAAGAAGGCGTTAATGCTCGGAAGTTCAACAATAAACAATATAACAAATTTAAATAGCCGAAGAATTGATGAAAAACAAGAGAAAAAGAGCCAGGCTAATTTAAATGGCTCTTATTTTAAAGCAGCAATGGGTGCGGTTGCTTATTCACTTAATACGGGTAAACCTATCCATCTTGGTTCTAGATCAATGTTTTGGAATATAAATAATCTGAGACAACTGGAATCTCCAGATGCAATAGTACCAAATGCTTTTCCAGAGTACAGATTTTCAAATAGAATTGATGGAATTAAAAATACTATCAAGGATCATGTAATGAAAAATGGGACAAGCGTTGTTACATTAATTGAAGTTATTGAAGAGTCTGTTCCCAAGTTAGAAGATTTTTTCAAAGAAATTGGGTTCTGCTGTATAACCACGCCTTATAACTTATCGGTGGGCCCTTTTCATTATGTGACAGGGTATAATCCTGAAACCATGATTCTAAAAAAACAATTACACATATTTTTAACAAAGTCTGGAACTCCCATTGATAATGAGACGCGAGATTTAGCATTCAAAAATAAAATCAGCAAACCAGAACTATTAGAACAGCTAAAAGAAGAAGGGCTTGGTACGGAATATGAAGTGTCAACTCAATTACTAGTTTTTGAAGACGTACTTACTGGGAACTATGTCATTTATGCTAATAACCATCCCAAGCCATATCCAAATGCACATAAAATAAAAGTTGCGGAAGCATTAGTTAAACAAATTAATAAAAATATTCCAACAATAATAGAACAGTTAGCAACAGAAACGCAATCAAGCAAAGAAGATATTTTGGGAAGAATGGTTATTTCTTTACAAGGAGATTTTAATCAGTTTGCTACAGAGTGCACGTATCTAACTGAGGCACAAGACATATATACTTCATCTGGGTATCATGAAGCAACAACAAACAGTAACTTGGACGGGTCTTTTGTTGGGTTTTTATTTGATATTGATAGATTTTTAAGGGATAACCCCAAAGAGTTTAAGCTAAAATGCGCTATTTTTGATGAATATAGAAATATTAGAGAAAAAAATGAATATAACCGCTCAATGGATATTACTGAAACTAATATTATTGAGTCGGATGAACAAAGACAAGATCGCTTGGTGTTAATTGACCTTGTCTCTGGCTATAGACAATTGATCGTAAATTTTCTTACAAACCCAGAAAATGAAGTATCTCTACTAAATATGCGATTAGACGCTGCTTTTATTAAAAATTTTACTAATTCTCAAATTGTAGCTTTAATAGAATCTCCAGAATGCTTTAAATATAAAAATATGTATGGTGAAGAAGATGTAATTCCACAAAAACATTGGGATAAGCTAATATTATCGTGTTATTCTCACGTATCTAATTTTGAAGGAAAAGAAAATGATTATGACTCGGAGTATTTAAATTATAAGCAAATTTTTGATAACAATCTAGAAACATTAAAACTTACCAGCCCAATGTTGTCCGATCATCTTCTTGTCAGTATTAAAATAATGGCAGATTCTGCATATGTTGAGGATGTGAACGATGCTGTTCTAGCAGAGCGGGGAAATATTATTCAACGCTATAAGAATGTTCTGAATGAGCTTAATAATAATTAAAAAATATGTCTGAGAGAATACTTAACTCAGAATTAACACTTTTGGGGGTTCTTCCACAGGACCCCTACTCAAGGCTCTGCTAACGATTTGAGAGTTGGCAAACACATGATAAAAGATTTATCCGGGAAAATATTTGCTGATAAGGGCTATATTGGCAAAAAAAGTTTTATGGAACTACTTAAACAAGGTTTAGTTTTAATCACAGGAGTAAGAAAAGGGATGAAAAACAGACTACTAGAAATTTGGGACAAGATTTTACTCAAAAAACGTTCCCTAATTGAATCTGTATATAATGTAATGAAGAATACTTTACATTTAGAACATTCACGGCATAGAAGCGTAGTTAATGCTGGAATTTACTATGTCACTACTTTAATTGCTTACTGTCTCAAACCCAATAAGCCAAAAATTAAATTTAATAATCAAGAAACCAAGCTAATGCAAGCTTTAGGGCTCGCTAATTGATCGAATTCGCGTTATAAAGGTTTATGAGAGATGTGCACTCTGGTTACACGAACCGTAATGGACCGCCGAGTGGGCTGGTATAAATTTTATGCCAGTTTTAGTAAATCAGTGTGGAGATTACTTTTCTATTGTAGAGGAGCCACTACCGGATATGGGTATTGGCTTCTTTCATAGCTGTTCTGATGCCATCTGTATAATTTTGATGGGATCAAAAATTTAAACTACATGTGTTTGTGTCACTTTGGAAATGAAAAGTTATATTTTTCAATAGCACCTTATATTTAATCTAATGGAATCAGATTAAATATAAACTCATTTGGTACTCTATGGTTAAAGTATTTTTCTAATTGAAATAGCTCCACATTATTTTTTTTACAAAACATTTTAACCTTTTCAATAGAGCCATCAAAATTCCATCCTAAAAATATTTTTTTAGGATACGGAAGATTAATTAAAGAAGTTATGCCAACTTTATCTATCCATTCAGAATATTGGTATGGTGTATTGCTAAACCGAATAAAATAATGCTGTTTTTCATTCTCTAGCTTAAAATTATTTAGACATTGCTTTATAGTTTTTAAATCATTATTTTGGCAACAGTTTTTCATGTATTCAAACCGATGACTTCCTGTGACTAATCTATATTCATTCTCATGTTGCCACATGTAAGATTTAGCAAAGTAAAATTTTTGGATTTGTCTATCAAGAAACTTAATTTGCTCATTTAATATCTGCTGTCTCCCGCTGTCTGTTGCATTCTCCTCCATAATTTTTACTAATAATATACGTAATTCTGCAATGTCTAATAAATGCTGTATATCAGGATTATAAGTAACTTTGCGAAAAGGTTGGTCATAATTAGAAAGGTTAGATAAAATATTTTTCTCCATTCTCTTAATCATTTCTTCATCAATGCTATGAGAGGTAATTCTTGCAAGTACGTTATCTCGTCGATTCCTGGCTTCAGGGGAGAGTCTTTTATTTCGTATAGAATCGAACCAAGCATGAAAAGTTTGGTAAGCTTTGATGCCATATTCTGTATTTGCATATTCAATTTTTTTATTTATTACATTTACACCATCTTTTTCATATTTATAAAATTGTGCTTCCATTTTTCTAACTGATGCAAGATTAGCTCTATTATCTAACTCTTCGTAATCAAACTCTAGTGCCAGACCTTTACCACTACTAGCATATAAACCCCACATGTTGGCCGTGTCAGTATAAATTGCACTATTACCTACTAAACAAAGAATATGGGCTGAGTTACTCAAGTGGTCTAGCTCAAGCTCTACGCGTTCCTCTGGTAAATCATATCTTGAAGAAAGAGAATTAATAAATTCTTTATTAAAGAGAAGTTGGTTATCAAAATTATCATTAAATTGAAATGGCAAAGAGATTTTAATTCCAGCTTCTTCTTCATTTAATGAAAATATATTGTCATGATATTTAGTAAATTTAGTTAGTACTTTAGGTTTGTTCATAAGAATTGCCTTTATAGTTATTTATAATTAAGTATATTAATTGTAACATAGATATTTTTTATACAAAATTTATTATTATGGTAGGGCATCTTTCACAGCCTTGATTAATAAACCAAAAATAAATAGGGAAGTACTTTTTAGTTTAGGAGTCATTACTTAAAGAGTAATGACTCCTGGTAGCTTTGTTTTGTGTTATAATTATATCGTACGATATAAATTTTAAGGAAAAATATAATGATTGATGAATCAGTATGTATAATTAGATTGAATTATATGAATAAAAAAGCTAATATGATCGTTGAATTAACAAAAATTGGATGGAGAGAAAATGTATCTCAGTCTCAGTCAAATTTTGTAATTAATGGCTTAGTGAATTTTTTAGATGTTAAAATGGGTGGGTTTAATACTGAAACACCGTGGGCATTAGATTTGTTAGATGAAGCTGATAATATTATTGACACATTAATGTTATCTGAAGAGCAAGCATTTTATATACGTCAACTAGATTCGGATGATGAGGGTGCAAGTGCAATTAAACTAGCGGACTGGAAAAACGCTTTTGAAGAGCATCAAAAAAAGATGGTTGACGATTGGAATAGTAATCATAAAGTTGGCACACATGTAGAGTATCGAGAATTAATGACATCAGAACCAACTTTAGATTATACTTTATCAGATGCTTATATGATGGGGGGCTCGGCTGTTGTAATCTTAAAAAATAAACCTGGGTGCGTCTCTATTGAGCATTGTAAACCAGTATGTCATTAATTATATATGCAAAAAGTGAGTTATAATGAAACCTACCTCTGAGCTTTACGATGCTATGCAAGTAGCATTTGATCATTTCAATCTTAATTTATTTAATAATAAATTGCCGCAGGTGCTTTTTACTATACATCGTCAACATGGCGTAATGGGTTATTTTGCACCAAGTAGGTGGACCTCTGCAGATGGAAAACGATGTCATGAAATTGCAATTAATCCTTTATATGTAGGTAAAGCTGTACTGATTGAGCTTATGCAAACTCTTGTACACGAGATGACTCACTGCTGGCAAGAGGACCATGGAAAACCGAGTAATCGAACTTATCATAATAAGCAATGGGCAAATAAGATGATTTCTTTAGGGTTAATGCCATCAGATACCGGGTCACCAGGAGGTGCAATAACAGGTCAACATATGAGTGATTATCCTCTACCTAACGGAAAATTTATTAAAGTATGTGAGAGCTTACTAAAACATAAAAAATTTAATTTGCCTTGGGTGGATAGATTATCACATGCAAGAACCAGTGATAATGAAAGACTTCAAAATATAAAATACGTACTAGGTGATACCGACAGTGATCTATTGACCCAGTTAACTACACCGTTAAGTGAATTATTTTCACCGGAATCATTTATTATTCGAGAAGAAGCTGCAGCAAAAAAAGTTAAAGTAAAATACACCTGTCCAGGCTGCAAAATAAATGTGTGGGGTAAGACTGGTTTATCTATCTGCTGTGAGGAATGTGATGAAAGCTTATTAGTGAGTTAAATTACAACCGCATCATTTATTTGTTGGCTCTAAAATATTATATCGTACGATATAATTAAATCTGGATTGTTATTCTTTCCATCCTGTTTTAAATACAACTTTATATTAAATTGCTATGCGATAGCATAGTTTCTAAAATACTCCATTATATTTAAATCTCATGGGGCAAAAGGTAGCCCCATGAGAAGTATTGTAGCTGCGCTACGATAGTTGCTGCAATATTGTATTTTTTCGGTAAAACAGCTTACTAAACGATTTCAGCATGGGCTTGGTAAGAGATTTACAAGGGTAAAGTGCACAGAAACCGCACTTAACGGACTCTTCCTACTGTCAGAGCCGTTATCCTGTCAAATTTTTAAACCAATTGGGTTTGAGGGTTGAAAAATTTGACAGGAGCGTGCTTAAAATAAATTAAACAATTTTATTAACGCTACGCTAAAAATTCTTTAATTTTTTTTATTCTGCCCTTGCAAATATCCGGTTGCAAAATATGTCGCTAAAGCTCGTATTTTGCTAACCGCCAAGCTACCATGCTTCACGTCCTACGTAAGCTGTTCCGAAAAAAATGTTGTTTGGGTTTAGTACCTCCGGTGGCAAGGGGATAATCCCCTTGACCATAATCAACGCTTAGTTTAGGATTCAGCACTACGCCCTCGTTGGGGCTAGATAAGATCTTTAATAATTTGGATAACTCGAAGATGACTGCGTGAGAGGGGAGCAGACCCAGAGTATAAACAACAATAATTAACTATTTTATAAAAGGTGGAAATAATGGAAACTATATATACATACACACGTGCTCAAGCGTTAAGCGACGGCACTCAAGTAAACCTCGATAATTTAAAAGATTGCCATAATTTAAGGCATGAGCTGGGTATTAAGTATCCTGTCTTTCTTACAAGTGGGGTACAGCAAATAATCAACGAGTCTTTAAACTATGGATGTAATGAGCTTAGTGGTGTGGCTTTGGATATTCTTGTAATGTTTAGACTGGCTGCAAAAGTGGGTAAATCAGAATTTAAGGTTTATATATATTGGAAAAGAAACACAACAAAATTATTCAGCTTTATTGCTGAATGTGGAGCATTTGATATAGATAATCCAGAACCAGCAATTACTATAATGTTAATTGATGAATGTTAGGAGTTTAAACAATGAAAAAAATCAAAATTTATATTGAAAATACTTTGCTATTAGCAGGTATGGGTGGTGGTGTGCTATCAATGTTGTGGCACATCGTAGCCTTAATTAGTGCTTCCGAAATGATAGAAGCCACAATTGTAGCTGGTGGGCTATGTGTTGTGGCTGTTTGTATCAGAAAAATAGGAGTTTAGTCAAATTTCGCTGTACTGTGGAATTATACCATAGTACAGCCTTTAAATAAGGTAAAAAGTCATGCAATTTGAAAAAAACATTATGGCGTTAAACGAGTTAAGCAAGTCCAATCCAAATATTGAGATTTTAAAGGAATACAAGGGTTTTGGTGGGTTAAAAAATCAATTCTATAATAAACGTTTGTATGGTCAATTAATGGATGCTATCCGGGCTAATGTTGGCAGAGAGCAGCAATTTAAGGTGCTAAATTCCCTCAAACAGAGCGTTAGCTCTGCTTATTATACCCCACCGCCATTAATAAAGTTTATGTACTACTATTTAACCGGAATTTGTAATTTTGAAGGAGGGGATATTTTAGAGCCAGCCTGCGGTAACGGGGCATTTTTTGAGCATATGCCGGATGAGTTACAAGAAAATAGCAAAATTACGGGTATAGAGTATGATTTGCTAACGGCTAGGTTAGCACAAAAGATATACCCGAAAGTTAAAGTTATTAATGATGGCTTGCAGTTTGTAGACTTTAACCAAAAGTATGATTTAATTATAGGTAATCCGCCATTTTCAGGGGAAAAAATAGAGGACTCAAAAGAGCCTGATATAAGTGGGTATTCAATCCATCATTATTTTATAGCCAAGTGTATCAGGCTATTAAAAGACAATGGTATCTTAGCTTTTGTGATGCCTTCTTATTTTATGGACTTGCCACGAGCTAATACACGGCATATTGTAAACAAAGAGGCGGTTATTCTTAATGTGTTTCGCCTGCCTGAAGATTTATTTAAACACGCCACTGTAACCGTTGATGTGGTTTTCTTACGCAAGGTTGGCAATCGTTTACATGATATTGAGAAGGTATCAGACTTTAAGCAGGGTGATAAAAAAGACATGGTAAATAATTACTGGCTTAAAAATCCCAAGCATGTACTAGGAGAGCTTCAACTAAAGTGGGTCAATGCTTATAATCGCTATGTGCCTGCATGTGTTAATAATAGAAAGGAGGAGTTATTGCATAGATTAGAAAACCCCAAGTTTAACCAAAATCTATTAGATAACTATAATCAAATAGTACTTGGTTAGTTTATAATCAGGCTGTATATACAGCCTGAAAAAACCGTGGCGAGCAGCCGCGCTGCTCGCTGGTCGCATATTAGTAAAGGAATAATAAAAAATGGAAAATTTGCAAACTTTTGAATATGAAATAAATGGCGTTACCTTTCAACATAAAATGTTCAAGATAGATGATGATGTATATAGTGTCTGTGCTCTTGGGAGTGTGAATATTGATTCAGACCCGGTTTTATTAACTGTATCTGACAGGGGAGATATGGTTGTTATTCAAGATATCTGTTTAGAACCAACAGAATTAATAACCCAAATTCTGGACACAAATATAAAACGCCTGGGAAAACCCCTTGTAATTAATTTGTCACCAATAGCAGATGATTATCGGCAAATGCGTTGTTTTTTGGAAGAATGGGGTTTTGAATTTTCGGAGGATGATGGTATTTCCAAAGGTATCCGAAAGGTGGTAAAATGAGGGGTATGAGAATAAAAATTATCAATTTGCCAAATACAGTTAAAAAATCTATAGCTGACCAAATAAAATTACTATCTTGGGCTATAGGTGGGGTTAATGTATATTTTAGACATGAATTAGGAAATTTTTTGGGTATGTTATTTGTTATAGTTGGGTGGGTTTGGGCACAAACTGTGGCACACTATATAATATACTCTATTAAAGAAAAGAAAGGGATAGAAGAATGACTGCTATACAATTAATTTTATTTAATGTTATTCTACTAGGTGGCGTGACATTGCTAGCTTATGTGATTACTCAAGGTAGTAAGAGTAAACATAAAACAAGAAAACCAAGCCATTAATCTGGCTTGACATTATTTGATGGGGCAATACTGCCCCATTTCTATTAGACAGATGGACATTACTAAAACTTTTAATACTCTGTTATGGTTGAGGTTAGCACTACAGTTATAACAGTAAATTCTAAGATTTGTTTTTAGTCTGAGGATGGTGTTGCAAAAAATCTATAATCTATTGTTGGCAATGGTTTTGATGACATCTAAAAGAAAAAATGACCTCGACAATTACACTCTATTAACAAAAGTATGGTAAAGTAATGTAATGGCATGTGGCACAAGGTGAAATTTAATATAACTTAATTAAACGCAAACCACAAAGATTATTTAAAAATATCTTAAAGAACCAGGCTAATTTGTGAATTGAACTGGAAAACTTGCGAACACGAAAGTGTGGTGCACGTTGACCAGGTCGGTATGAGATGGGGTTATCATATAAAACCAAGTGATATGCTTCGTAAAAGGTGCGTAATGACAGCGAAACAAAGTAATCAGAATAGTGATAATGGAATTGAGCATGATTTCTTCTGTAATGCTCTTGAAAAACAATATAAACATGCGAAAGAAAATGGTATATTTGAAGTATTAAAAGTGCTTGAGTTAGATAAAGACCATTCAGATCACAATTTAGTTCAAGCTATTGATTATTTTAACGATAATGATGGTGTTGTAAAAAAAGATGCGCCTATGAATTTTTTGACTGAACGTGAAAAAAATGTAGTTAATCAAGATGGAAAATTTCGCTCAGAGCTTTATTGTATGCTTTTATCACAAAAATTCGCTGAAGCTCTTGAGAATAAATCAGCATTCATACAACATTCATTTAAATATGGTTTTGATAGCTAATAGGGGAGTATGTTGATGTGGTCTTTATTTGTATAACTACGCCACCATGGCCTGGTCACGATGAAGTATTATATGTTGATCGTGGTTACTGGATACCAACTCTATAAGTAAATATTTGCTTAAGGCTGGGGTTGTTAACCGAATGCCATTGTTGGAAATGGAACCCATATTTAAAAAAAGAGTATATTATATGAATAAAATTTTTGACTGTTTATATGGTGGTGTTTACTTCCTTTTTTGGAGTGCATTGTTTCCGGTGCTCATTCAATGTATTGGCTTTGTGAATGTAGCAACATTTGCAGCACCTATGATGCCTCTATTCAGGGATATTGCATTTGGTAGTTTCATAATATTACCAATAATTTGGATATTTAAGAGTGACGATTCTATTGTTCCACGGGTTCCATTAAGGTATAAAGATTGAGGATCATAACAAGGATAGCCTATTCAGACGTTTCGTTGGTTCCGGCTTACATCCCCAATATATAAACTTAGTAATTTTCTAATGAAATCACATATTAAAGTAGACACAATTCAATCTCCTTTAAAAATGAACTCGAGCTGGTCTAAAGCATTATATTTTTTACCGTCATCCCTTACAATCGTGTAAGTAAAAGGAACAGATTTTATTAATATAGTTTTATTGCCATGGTTGTCAAGTGTATTAATATTAGCGTTGTGTTTTACTTCAGTTAGTTTTAAATTTTGTTGATTAGTCAGTTGACATGAAGCTAAATTATTTTGGTTAATAATAACTGATGAGGAGCTGTGTGGGAGTAAATCAATTTTGTAATTATCACTATAACATTTATTTCCAACTGTAAATGTAATCCAATTTAACTTAGTTTTTGTTAAATTTTTAACGTTCATAATTAGGTTGCCATTTTTATATTGAGTTGTAATGGCGATTGCCTGATTGCTATTAGCAAATGCACTGCTGTATGCTGCTAATGAGATTATAAAATACACTAATTTTTTCATATTAATATCCTTAATCATGGATTATTTCCTCTAGGTTCAAATTTTAGCAGCTTTCAAAATGTAATTTTTAATGAATAGTGCTCTCTATTTTATCATTATTTCTTTTAATTATAAAAGTTGCTTTGACACTGTCATTCTCAAAAGTAGAATCAATATGACTATTAAAAACTAGCCTATCATCTTTGAATAAATCCATCTCGTTAAAATGATTATTTTCAGAGTGCTTAGATAGTTCAATTTTATATTTCCCAGTTTCCATGATTATATTTTCATATCGAATATTAAAACTAAAGAATAAACCACGCTAAACTTTTCTGATATCTTAAATGCCATTTTTTGTTTCCTTATGTTTTGCAAATTCTAAATTACCTAAAGCTTCGAAATGTTCCAAAGCAGACTTATCTTTTATTCTTTCTTTTGCATCCAACAGTATGCCTAAAATAACAGACTTGGGTAAATCATTTAACTCAGCTTTTATAATTAATCCACCAAGCTCAATTTTTATTCTCGTGTCTGCCTTGCGTTGCTTAAGTCTTTCTAAAGCAAGAGTTGTTTCAAGACGTTTTATTTTCTGCTGAATCTGCTTGATTTCCATTTTCAAAATATTTCTTATAAATTAAATCAAATTCGTTTGCTAATTCTTCATCTGAAATATCTAAATCTAGTAAACCAGATTTATATGCAATTTTCCCAACTTTAAGAATTTTCTTTTCTTTTAAAGCTGATAGTTTAGCTTTAGCTTCTTCAATTATTTGTTCTAGTTGTTTGATACGATCCATTGAAACTCTCCAAAATATAGAACGTATTTTAACATATTATTTGAGCGATAGCTCAACAATTTAATCCATTCTTTTAAAATTATGAATTTCTAAAATTTTTAATGGCGCAACATACATTGAACGCAGTTCAATGTTTTTATGCTAAAATAACGCATGGCTATAGAATATATAAAAGAACAAATCATAGGACGGGCAGAAGGCAGAAATGCTGTGCAGTCAGCAGCTTACAGATCATGCTCTAAATTGTACGATAAAACGACAGGTAAAACTTTTGATTATTCTAAAAAACAAGGTTTAGTTTACAGTGAAATTTTATTGCCAGAATCTAATAAAAAGTATACGAATCGTGAAACTCTATGGAACACAATAGAGGAAATAGAGAGTAGCCATAATCGTAAAAAATCAGCTCAGTTATCGTTAGAATTAGTAATTGCTTTACCCAAAGAACTTTCACTAGAGCACCAAAAAGAACTAGTTACCACCTTCATAAAAGAACACTATGTAGATAAACATAATGTGGTTGCAGACCTGAATATACATCATGATAATTTAGAAAATCCACATGCTCACGTGATGCTTACATTTAGAAGTTTCAAAGATGGAGAATTTGAGCAAGCTAAAGTAAGAAATATGACTGGTCAGGTACTTACCGGAAAAGGCAAGAAGTTTGTAGAGAAAGGCGGATTAAATACTAAATGGCGTGACTATCAGGAATCATACTTTACGCAAAATGATATTGACATCAGAGTTGATGATACTTTCATTATCCCAACAAAGCATGAGGGTATTATTCGTGATATGGAACAGCACGAAATCAAACAAGCCAACCAAGAACGTAAACAATTCTCCGCAGAAGTAGCCATCTCACATCCAGAACTAATCATTAACATGTTGGAGGAAAAATACTCTGTTTTTAGTACAAGAGAAATTAGAAGTATCATCAGAAAAAATACTGAGATAGTTAATGATAGAGCACTTTCTAAAAAAAGCATATGAACAAGTTATCAACCATCCTAGTTTAATTGAAATAGGTCTAGGTGAAGATGGCAGAGTTAAATATACTACACAAGCTGTAGTTGAAAAAGAAGAAGATTTGATAAATCTGGCTATTGAATCTGAGGGGGTTAGAAATAAAGGGGTTGATTATAAATTAGTCGATAAAATTATTGAAAAGAATAAGCATGTTGGCGAATTTAATGAGCAAGGATATGCGATCAAGCATGTAGCAAATAGTGGCAATATAGCATGTGTGGTTGGTCGTGCAGGTGCTGGTAAAACTTACACTATGGCATCAATTAAAGAGATGTATGAGGGTTTAGGCTATGAAATTAGGGGCACATCATTATCTGAAAAAGCTACTCGTGGGCTAGAAGAAAGCAGCGGAATAAAATCAGAAAATATTAAAAAACTTCTGGTTAAAATTGAGAATATGGATAACTCTAAAATTGAGTCATACCTACCCCCTAAAAATAGTATTTTAGTTATAGACGAAGCAGGGATGATTGGCTTAGATGATATGCTTACCCTGATCAAATTCAGTAAAGAACGTAATATTAAACTGGTTCTGGTTGGCGACCCAGATCAGCTGCAGCCAATTCAAAAAGGCGCACCATTTAGAATGATTGCAGAGCATGTTGGCTTTGCTGAACTGAGTAACATTATTCGACAACAAAAAGCAGCAGACAGGGTTGCCAGCGTTAATTTAGCTAATGGTAATGTTGGATTAGCAATAGACCATTATAATAGTAAAGATTGTATAAAAATTGGTGAGCCAGATCATATGCTGTCACAAATTGTGACTAAATGGAATGAGCTAAAAGATGAATCGGTACTGATGTTAGCCCATGCAAATAAAGATGTAATCACTCTTAATGCGCTAGCACGTTCTTATTTAAAAGAGCAGGGTTTGGTTACCGGAGAAGACTTTAAAGCTGAGGGTGCCAAGGGTACAATTTTTGTAGCGGTTGGTGATAAGATCATGTTTACAGGCAAGGATAAAGACCTTGGCGTCTATAATGGGCAGGATGGTGTAATTACTAAAATAGAAAACAATAATATAACAGTTAAAACCCAAGAAAAAGAACTCACCTTTAACAACGATATATTTCACGAGTTTAATCTTGGCTATGCCACCACCGTACATAAGGCACAAGGTGCTACAGTCGACCATGCATTAGTTTACGCTAGTGGTTTTGGTTATGACAAGCATCTAGCTTATGTGGCAATGACCAGGCACAAAAAAACCTTAAATA